>JACEIK010004933.1:22445-35371 GCA_018107945.1 Datura stramonium
AGAAGTGGAATATAAGTATATATTTTATATTTAAAAAAATAAAAAATCTAACTACAAATAATAGAAGTTAGCATAAAATACACAATTAAAATCTTCTCTTATGTTTCGTGAAATTGATTAAGTTTTTGTGTTAACAGAAAGAAAAAAGGTGTTTGTATTTTACTCCTTTTATTTTCTTTAAAATAACAAAATAATTTATTCATCTCTAAAATATTTTTACTGAGAATGTAGAGATAGCACAAACTTCCTTACATATAAGTTGAATTGAGATAAATGCAAGATTTATTACTGTCATGATCAATGACTACAGCCTAGACGCGACATGGTACTTAGGCCCACGAGTGACCCAAAGCGAACCCATGGAATAACTTACTACTGACATACTAAATATAGTGAATATAAGCTGTAAGCGGAAGCTTTCAAACATACTTGATAAAAATTCTTAAACCAGAAATATCTGATAACATACTGAACTACTAACTTTGTCTGAAAGCCAACTAAGAAACTGATGAGTTGCTGGGACAAGTCCCCAACTAACTCTAATGTCTGAAACTACTAACTAAATAAAACAACTGACAGAGAATAATCTGGCCCTCAGTAAATGAGGACACACAATAGAGGTCTCCTGAACATTGCCGGAGAAAGACTACTAATGGCACTGAGCCTGTATCATAAGATGATACAACATAGAAAGCATGCATCAGTACTTTGAATGTACTAAGTAAGTGAGATATGAAGCTAACTATAAGAATACAGAAAATAATCTAAAAGCAGTATTGACGGACATGCGAAGACCATAACTAGAATTATAAATACTAAAATCATCTATAAAAGCTCAAATTACTGTAAGTATTATTAACTGTCTGAAAGGTTAGAGGCACAACCTGGAATCTGGAGGACTGAACTGGACTGGGGACTACACTAGATTGATCTGGACTGAACTGTACTGTACTATACTATAGGAGAGATTATAACCGACATGTAATCATGTGAGATAGACATGGAGTCCGATACATACCCCTCATTGGAGAAGGCCCACTATACCTTGCCAAGGTATAGTAGTTGAACTGGCTAATCACTGTCTAATGCCCATTTGGGCAACCTACGGTGGAAATTTAGTTCTAGGAACATGGGTGTGCTAAACCTCAACCCATTTGGTGCTAAGTTCTACTCCCACTGAAAATCCTAATTTTTACTAACTAGACTGATAGCTCGACTCTGTTGTCCTAAGACTTCAGTAAGAACTACTTGACTGGAAGTGTCCCGAGAGTCTAAGGATGTGAAAGTAACTATGTTTCAAGACTCGTCAGAGCTGCTTTATCTGAAAGTATCATAATGGTCTAAGAAACAACTGACCAACTAATATCTGTTACTATTGAGGTTGCTGAGTTCCTCAAGACTAGTAGTAAAATTGATCAGCTGACACCCAGGGAAGATACTAAGTGCATTCAGCGGTCTGAAATTAGTAACTTTAAATAGCAATATGTATGCTAAGGAATTCTGCTCAATTAGCATTTCATAAAAATATAGCATTTAGACCAGCTATAAAATCACACAAGAATTCAACCCAAGAATCATAATAAAATTGATAAGTTGGGAGGCAATAACAAGTTTGGAGATAATATCTCAACTATAACATGATATTGTACATGGAAACTAAAACATTGGGGAGATATGATGTCACGACCCAATTGGTTGTGATTGGCACCCAAATTAATCTTTCGGTGGGCGAACCAACAATTTTCATATGTTACATCGAAATTGAACATTCAAGAGAACTTTTACCAAAAATAAAATGAACTAAATTAATTATCAAGAGAAACTGGTTAAAAAACAAACTTCACAATGAATCCCAAGACCTGATTTTCATTGCACCAAACGTCTCCTCACAACTTTATGAAATGCTAAGTCTCTGACATAAAAGAAAAATTAAATGTCTAGAAAAAGAGAGACATCCTCGACAGGAGAGTGGTTTTTTCCTCCTTGGTCAGCTCATCTCTCAAACTCTGCTGCTGCTTTATAGCTGAGGATATGAGAAACTTCCTGGATCAAATTCTGCACTCAGAAAAGATGTGTAGATAGGGTGAGTACAAAACACGGTAGTAGTAGGCATCATTGGTAGACCCCAAATAATAACACATATACACAACAATAACAATACAAGATCAGTCTTCAACATAAAAAGAACATACCGAGCATTTTAAGACACACTAGCTCTACTCAGGGAACAACCAACCTGCTCACTAGATTAGGTTGTTCGGTGCAGCGGTCACTTGACCGCTATAGCTGTCTCACCAAAGAGGAAAGGGGTTCCACTTCAGCGGTACTGTCTTAGGTAGTAGCTCGACTATGCTGCACTTTCCTAGTTCTTCAGCTCACCAGGTTCATCATTTACATGTTCTACCAATATCTCTCAGATAAGCACAGTTAAGAACAACAATTAACATCACCAAGTATCACTCACCAGTTCAACAGGAAATATATCAAAATTAACTCGTCAAGTTCCGACATTGTCACAAGTGTAATTTAGAACTAAAGACACGTTCTTAATTATCCAAATCACATAACATAACCATAATTGGCACACCTCTTAGCACATTTTTCATACACTTTGTTTGCATATAAGGACAACACCATATGAATAACATGCATAACATGAAAATCAAAGATGACAAGACGGGCACACACCTTTGCCATCTCACCATGAACACTCAACCACACAATCAATGTACACACATGCCAAAGGGTCTTATTTCTACCCTTACAGTCATGACCTATAGGGGACTCTAGAAATCCATGTACCATACTGGCGTGGTATCCGCTCCAACTCATATGCTTGTCCGGATACTCCCCTCGGATACGAGCCACTCAATAATAATATTCGCTTGCTCGAATACACCCTTCGAGCTCGAGCCTCTCTTTTCAGGACACAGTTAATATTTAAGTCATTCTCGTCCTTTAATCGCAATAAGGTGCATTACATAATCAAAACAATAACTATGTATCTATCAATTCATCATAGTATATGCTTCATTCCCTCACTTGCTCAAATAAAATACTAAATTCACATGATAGATTCATAACACGAAGTTCATTACACACTTCCATATGATTTCAATAATAGATTATATTCACCTTATATCAACATGATAGTTTCCATTTATTTACATAAAAATGCTCATAACAAGGAATGTCCGAAGACCAATTAAAAATATTCATTACATAAGCATACCAACCATTATGCAGGGTCTAACCCAATAACCATAACCTACCTCGATTTCGGACTCGAAGAGTCAATTACTCCACCGGAGCCTTTCCCTTTCTCACAGCCTCGGAATGCTTGTAATCTATGAAAAACAAAGAGTAATTCATTACTCTCTCTTCAAAATAAGGGTTTTAGAAGATCAAACCCTCCCATTCAAGGCACTTTCGAAAGTGAACCCCAATTCAACTAAGTTCTAGGTCCCAATTCTAGCATAATCCTTATTCTCAACAAAAATCTTAGGAGAGTAATCAATACCCCTAATTATCAAGGCTAAACACACCATAATCTTCCCATATTTCAGTCCTAGACTAACTATGTAGGGTTTTCTCCCTCCCAAAATTCTGCCATTAAAGGTCTATAAGGATTCTAGAATCAACGTTACTCATGTAGAGATAAACAATCGAAAAATCTTACCTTGGTGAAGAGTTTCACTGCTCTGGAGGGTTTTCCCATTCTTTAGACCTCTTGATCATGATTTTTAGAATAATAGGGTAAAACCCCGTAATTTCACTTAAAACCCACTTTCTGATTCCCATCATCTGCTGCAGCAGTCACATTTTCGCTGTAGTGGACCTGTTGCAGCAGCTATAATGTCGTTGCAGTGGTTTCAACAATTACATCCCAAATTCTCCAAGGTGGAACATCTACCATCACCATTGTCTCTCTGCAGTAGAAATCCTTCCACTGCAGCAGTCCCCTAAACCAATAACTACCCCAAATTAACCAATTTCATAGTCCTTTCTATTCCCTCCCTAGCCAATTCTAGTTTTCTAGTCCCTTAACTATCCCATAACGACATCCGAGTCATTACATCAGATACAAATTAAAATACCATTCGTCTCCGAACTGTCGATACAATGAAAAGGGAAAAGTACTTACCTGATTCCATGAACAGTTAGGGATACTTGACTTGCATATCAGCTTCGGTCTCCCAAGTGGCTTCCTTAATCGGGTGATTCTTCGACTAGGCCTTTACTGTTGAAATCTCCTTGGACCTCAGCTTTCGAATCTCTCTGGCCAATATCACTACAGGCTCCTCCTCAAAGGATAGATTCTCATCCAGTAACACAGAGTCCCACTTGATGATACATTCCATCCCTATGGTACTTTTTCAGCATAGACACATGAAATGTCGGATGCACTCAAGATAATCATGGCAATAATGCCAGATCATAAGTCACTTCCTCCACATGACGAAGTATTTCAAAGGGCCCAGTATACCTCGGGATGAGCTTGCCCTGCTTTCAAAACCTCATCACCCCCTTCATAGGGGACACCTTAAGCAGCACATGCTCCCCTTCCACGAACTTTATCCCTGATCTTACCCAACTTTTCATCTTCAAACTGTCTGGCTTTGATTTGCTCTAGCAGTGAGGATTTAGCCTCCAGGTTAGCTAGTATCCCACTAGTTTCGGTCAGCAACAACCTCACCAAGCCATTTGTCAAATTCTAAACTTCCCTGGCCATCGACCGCTGAGTAGCTTCAAAGCAAGATAGACTGTCCATGTTCACCGTCTTCCTACTCAACGCGTCTACCACAACATATGCTTTTCCTTGGTGGTACAATATGGTGATATCATAACCCTTAGGCAGCTCCATCTATCTCCTCTGCCTGAAATTAAGATCTTTCTGGGAGAATACATACTATAAGTTGCGATGATCCGTGAACACCTCACATCGAACTCCATACAGATAGTGCCTCAAATTTTTCAGGGCAAACACCACTGTTGCTAACTCCAGATCGCTGCAAGGTAATTATTTTCATGCACCTTCAACTGTCACAAGGCATAAGAAATAACCTGACCTTCCTACATTAACATAGCACCCAACCCAGACCATGAGGCATCACAATAAACAACAAAGTCTTTATCTTCCACGGGTAACACTGGGATAGGGGCTGTGGTTAGCAGAGTCTTGAGTTTCTAAAACATGTTTCACATTCCTCTGACCTCTAGAAAGGTACATCCTTTTGCATCAACTTGGTCAATGCCGAAGTGATGGAGGCAATTCCCTTCACGAACCGACGGTAGTAATTGGACAGCCCCACAAAACTGTGGATTTCTACATTAGTTGGCCTTGCCTAGTTTCTAACCACCTCCACCTTCTGTAGATTAAATCGGATTCCCTCCTTGGAAACCACATGCCCTAGAAAGGACAATGATTCCAACCAAAACACGCACTTAGTGAACTTAGCATATAATTACTTCTCCTTTAGCAATCCCAACACAATCCATAGATGATTTTCATGCTCCTACTTGGTCTTAGAATACACCAAGATATCATCAATAAACACAATAATAAAGGAATCGAGGTAAGGTTTGAAAATATCGTTCATCAAGCTCATGAACGCAGCTGCTACATTAGTGAGTCCGAATGACATGACCAGAAACTCGTAATGACCATACCTGGTCTGAAAGGCTATTTTGGGAATGTCTTCAGCCTAGATTTTCAAGTGGTGATAATCGAATCTCAAATCAATCTTTGAAAACACAGCCGCCACTTGTAATTGGTTAAACAAATCATCTATTCGAGGAAAAGGGTATTTGTTTAGAATAGTTATATCACTACCCGAGAGTAGACCTGGATCGTAAACACGAGACAGAGAATCTCGAGAGGCTCTAATTCGACCCATGGCATTATCATAGCATACACTTAACATGAGAATGACTAACAACATAAATAAGCGAAAGCTAATAACATGAATCTAATATAAACCATAAAGACAATTTAATAACACTTCGATACAATGCTGAATCTGTCTAGACAAGTCGGAAAGCCTTCTACTAAACTGATGAGTTGCTGGGATAAGCCCCCAGCTAACTCCTAAAGTTTGAAAACTGAAACATAGTAAAATATGAACATAATCACGTTCTCGAAGGATAAGGACTCACCAATACCTACTGAATAGGGACGAAGCGTATCTAACC
The DNA here is from genome assembly GCA_018107945.1 of Datura stramonium. NCBI lineage: Eukaryota > Viridiplantae > Streptophyta > Magnoliopsida > Solanales > Solanaceae > Datura > Datura stramonium. The sequence goes on from JACEIK010004933.1 coordinate 28,638, forward strand.
ACGAGGCCGATTCTGGAAACCTCAATCTATATAATAAAACAATATAGCACAAAAGGCGTGTGTTCAGTACTTGAAATGTACTGAGCATGCGGGATAACATAACACAAATATACAATAAGGACTAAATCAAATACATCAACATAACTGCCTCATCATTGCTATTAACATGCTTTATGGTTCACATATACAAATACATACATGGAACTTCTTTTGAATCTCATTTCATGGAAATATCATCGAACTCATGCATAAAGGTCATGTACTAAACATCTACCAATAACTGAGACTGCCTCCCACCACAATTGATTTAAAACGATAACAAGAGCTAAGGGAGTCATTCTCTACTATGGAGAGTCTCTGGATTACTAAGGGACACATTCTCAACTATGGAGTGTCCTAATCTGCACAAAGGAACACATTCTCAACTAAGGAGTGTTCCAAACTGACTAAGGGAAATGTTCTCGACTAAGGAAGTTCCCTGACTGACTAAGGGAAACGTTCTTAACTAAGGAATTTCCTTTCTAGACTAAAACATGCAGGCTATTAATATAACATCTGATCGTATATGCTAAACTACTGCAACTAACAAAAGACATGGGCATTTACTAACTTCCGTCATACAACATTCATTTCAAATGGACTGGGGATACTTTCTACTAACAACAAGCCCAACATTCTGAAATATCATTCTCATGCTTTATCATCATAATTCATATCGTCATGGAGCCATATTAATATTTTCTCAAAGGTCTTACATTAGTGAGCATCTTTAGATTCCCATCAAGCATAATACTTTCACAATATTTAAGTTCCAGATTCATATCATTCGACATATATCATATAGTCATTCATGATCCATAGATTCGATTCATACCTTAACACACATACATTAATTCATATAATTCTAGATTTAAATAAAACCATATACTTGACTCATAACTTATACATATTCAACGAGATCATAGGAGAAGCATACATCTTCATTTCATAAGACCCATTTCAAGATTACTCCAATTCATGAGAGGGATGCATTAATTAGACCATTATCATGGATTTACCTCATGCCCAATCAATTCCATCGAAGACATAAGAGATATACATACTTTAATTTCAATTATTCAAGTCCGTCAACTCTAATTTCTTATCAACATGTCTATTAATGACACATTCAAGTTCTTAGGGATAATCATAAAATCTTCACATAATTTAAACATGGATTCAAGTAATTGCAATAATTGAGTGAACAATAATAAAGCCTTATTAAAAATTTCAAACCATTTATGAAGAACATTCTATAACACTACATTCGTCATCACCCAACCCATAATTAAAGGTAACCCACTTATTATTACACTGTAATCAACTCATAATCATATTAGGTCTTGGTATTTAGAGAATAATAGAAGAATTCACCATCAATTTGAAAACCCTAGGTCATGCTCTTCTAGAATAATTGAAATTGGTCATTTTGATAAAACATTTTGGGGCATAAGGATGGAAGAATATCTTTGTTTAAAAACCCGCATAACTGCTTCAAAGAATCCCCCCCTTCAGCTTGGTCTTTAAGCTTTGAGGAACACCTTAGTGAGGTCCTTGAATCTTGAGAGGAGAGGAGGAAGAAGGGCTTTGAGAGGTATCTTGAGAGAATGAATGTTTAGGGTAAAAGAAACCTTCAAAATTTCCCAAATAGCAGTCAAAACGATGAGGTGTAGAAGTTAGAAATATAGGATTTTACGAAAAAGAACCCCTAGAAAAATGCAGGAAAAAGTCACCCTGACAAACTCCACGAGGCACCCCACGAGTCGTGGGGTCAGGTAACGACTCGTGGGGACCGAGCCGTCAAGTCTACTGCCCCAAGTTCACCAAATTCCCAACTCCACCGAAGACTCACTTCCTGAGCCATGCTCCCACATGACAACTCATTGCCTGCACCCATCACCTCCACTGCTTGAGACCTTGCCCAAACACCTAGCCCACCCAATGACCAACCTGACGAGTCGTGGCCTACCCAGACGACTCGTCAAAGTCGCCCGTTGCCACCTGCTCATCCTGCAAAATGTCCATTTTCTGGTTGACTTCTCCCCCCTTAAGACTGGAATCTGATCTTAGAAATATTTGGGGTGTTACAATATCTCCCCTTTGGGAACATTCATCCTCGAATATGGAAAAATATATGGAATAGAGAAATACAATTCACCATAGCCCGTTACTGATTACGTAAGCTGGAAACTAACGAAATAACTACCTCCGAATGTAATTACATGTCTGGACTTAACATCTAAATCGTACATGCATGCTACAACATAAGAGGGATGGAGGACATGAAACTGACATGGAACTGAATAGAACACTAAGTAGGATTCTCTCCCATGTAACTGGCACCGAGCTACTACTGACTGAGCCTTCATTCTCGAATCACTTCCTGATACCAAGCTAGAATTTACGATATCTGGTCTAACTGAGGGAAAAGGACTTATTTAGCACGAATCATTCACGACCACCAAATCTAAACACGTAAAGGAGATATCTTCACCTACTAGGCTACTAAGCACTTCTAACGGCTAAAATTCCTCCACTAGCAACTTAAGATCCCTCATAGCTCATAAACTTCCCATCTCCCCCTAGCTTCAAGCCATCCTACTAAGGCTCCCTCAAGGTTAGATTGCACACTACTAACTTTCCACCATCCCCCCTTACCTCAAACACTTCACCACAACCTCATGCTAACAACTATTTCACAATAGACATCGACCACTTCCTTTCAACAAACAACACCAGAATTTCTATTAAATATAGGGGTTTGGGGCTTAACAACATACAAAGGTAACATGAACAATCTACAACATACGTATGACTACGCGACTTTCCCTTATCCTGAGGCGCTGCTGAGATGGAAGGGCGGTTTTGACGAACACCGCCACCTACGCTAAATCGCTAAATGATGTACTCTACTGAAATGGGCGAGTTGCTAGAGCTACTGAAGAGGTGGCTAGGCTCTACTCTCACCCCGCTTAGCGGCCGCATAATTCCAATACCTATGGCCCAACTTGCCACACCAAAAACAAGCACCTGATTCGGCCATACATTCCCCTAAATGGTGTTTCCCACATATGGTATACAACAGGTACATAATCTCTCTTACCCTGGGTGTACTTGGAACACTGACTATCGAAGGTGCAGGGGTTGATGACATCTGTTGGTAGCGTGGGCAGTGTCCACCACTGGACCTCTACTAGGATAACTCTAAATCTCCGGTCCTAGGCCTCTTGACCGCCTTCTCTCTAAAATGTACTGCCTCCATCTGTTGGGCGTACCAAACTATTTGAGGTAAATCTATGTACTAGTGAAGCATGGCGGTCTTGCAATCCTTATCCAGGTAGTATGCTACTCCATGAACAAAACAGCTCACTCGAGCCTGATCATCAACCACAAGCTCTGGCGCGTACTTATACAATCGGGTGAACTCTAAGGAGTATTCCTGAATGGTCATAGTGCCCTGCTTCAAATTCACAAATTTAGTTGCCTTAATCTCCTTCATCTCACGAGGGAAGAATTGCTCCAAAAATGAAACTTGAAACTCACCCCAACTAATAGGGTCTGCTCCCTCTACTCTACTGTGTTTCCATTACTTGAACCAGATATGCACAACTCCATTCAACTGATATGAGGCTAGCTCGGCACGCTCCTCTCCACTCACTCCCATGACCTGGGTGATCTTTAGGATCTCTTCAATGAACTCATGTGGGTCCTCATCCACCTTCGACCCAAGGAATTCAAGTGGGTTCATTTTGAGGAAATCTCTCACCCGAGCTGCTGGCGTATTCCCATTCTATGACATATGAACCACCCCCTGCTGATTAATCTGAGCTATCATGGCCAACGCTAACATTTGAAAGGTTTCCCTAAACTCGAATGAGTAACATGATAATCTATTGGGTTTGCCGGGGCTGGTGGGGCTTGTTGGTGCTCATTTTCATTTCTTCTTCCATTTGCTAGGCATTATCTGCGGGCGCGTAAAGCACGAGTCAGGAGAGGGACTATTAGAGCTTCATACTCAACACACTATAAGAATCATGAAGAAAAGGGAACATTCCTAAAACGTCTCGTAGTCTCCTCGTCATAAGTGTGGCGCACTTCACACCCATGAAGAAGACTCTACTTAACGCAGCTTTCAGACACCCTAGGACACTCTAAACCTTTGCTCTGTTACCACGTTTGTCACGACCCGAGAGTAGAACCGGATCGTAAACACGAGACATAGAACCTCGAGAGGATCCAACTCGGCCCATGGCATTATCATATCATACACTTAACATGAGATTGACTAACAACATAAATAAGCGGAATTTGACACATAACTTATACATATTCAACAAGATCATGGGAGAAGCATACATCTTCATTTCGTAAGACCCATTTCAAGATTACTCCAATTCATGAGAAGGATGCAGTAATTAGACAATTATCTTGGATTTACCTCATACCCAATCAATTCCATCGAAGACATAAGAGATATACATACATTAATTTCAGTTATTCAAGTCCGTCAACTCTAATTTCTTATCAACATGTCTATTAATGACACATTCAAGTTCTTAGGGATAATCATAAAATCTTCACATAATTTAAACATGGATTCAAGTAATTGCAATAATTGAGTGAACAATAATAAAGCCTTATTAAAAATTTCAAACCATTTATGAAGAACATTCTATAACACTACATTCGTCATCACCCAACCCATAATTAAAGGTAACCCACTTATTATTACACTGTAATCAACTCATAATCATATTAGGTCTTGGTATTTAGAGAATAATAGAAGAATTCACCATCAATTTGAAAACCCTAGGTCATGCTCTTCTAGAATAATTGAAATTGGTCATTTTGATAAAACATTTTGGGGCATAAGGATGGAAGAATATCCTTGTTGAAAAAACCGCATAACTTCTTCGAAGAATCCCCTACTTGATCTTGGTCTTGAAGCTTTGAGGAACACCTTGGTGAGGTCCTTGAATCTTGAGCGGAGAGGAGGAAGAAGGGCTTTGAGAGGAATCTTTTGAGAATGAAAGTTTAGGCTAAAAGGACCCTTAAAAACATCCCAAATAGCACTCAAAACGACGAGGTTTAGAAGTTACCCCTAGAAAATGCAGGAAAAAGTCACCCTGCCAGACCCCACGAGGCACCCCATGATTCATGGGGTCAGGTAACGACTTGTGGGGACCGAGTCGTCAAGTCTATTGTCCCAACTTCACCAAATTCCCAACTCCACTAACCACTCACTTTACGAGTCGTGCTCCAACACGATGACTAATTGCCTGCACCCGTCAACTCCACTACCTGAGACCTTGCCCAAACACCTAGCCCACCCAAAAACTAACCTGACGAGTCGTGGCCTGCCCAGATGACTTTTCAAGTCGCTCGTCACCACCTGCTCATCCTGCAAAATTTCCATTTTCCGCTTGACTTCTCCCCCCTTAAGCCTAGAATATGATCTTAGAAATATTCAGGGTGTTACAAGTTACCTTGTTCAACTGGCAGTAGTCAATGCACATCCACATACTACCATCCTTCTTTTTTACAAAAAAATTAGGGCATCCCACAATGACACACTCGATCTAATGAATCCTTTACTGAGCGACTCCAGCAATTGCTCCTTGAGTTCTCTCAACTTAGCAGGATTCCATATGGTATGGAGGAATAGAAATGGTTCGGTTACCTGGTTCCAAGTCGATATATAAATCTATGTCACGATCTGGCGACGAGCCTGGAAAAAAATCACTATGTTTGTCAGAGTGCCAAATCCAATGAAATCAACAAATGCAATTACGAATAACCCTATCCACTAACACAGAATCCCCAATAGGAGTAGAAACATGAATAGGAGTATTAAGTACATCATAAACAATATACAGACCCAAAGAAAAATAAGCAGACACATAAGAAAACATAGAGTCCGGGTCAAACAACGCAATATCTATTTTGTCATAGACAAAGATAGGACCTATAATGACAGCATTTGAAGCCTCTACCTCGGGCCTACTATGAAAAGCGTAAAAGTGGGCCTGGTACCAGTTTTTAAACTACCTCGATTGGGCTATTCCACCCCTTTACCTGCTTGACTGCAACTCCTACCCACCTGAGCACGTCATGCTACCCTGCTGAACACTGCCTCTAACTACTGGTGGAAAACCTCGTCCCAGCTGTGGACGATCCTGACTTAATGCACTACCTTCTCTCCTGGTAGGGGCTGGAGCTTGAGCAATTGGGTGAGGGACAATCTTCCTGCTCTATCCGAACCTAGGGCACCATCTAAGGATGTGTCCATACTCACCACACTCATGATAGACCTTCTCAATTTCTAACCTCTAAGACGAAACATAAGAAATAAGATGAGTTGTGAAATCAGAACAAACCATTTGTGTACTCCGACTTCACCTGACGATCGCGGAGCTGTCCGTTGTGGACCTCTTGCTGACACCTACATGGCGGACAGAATAGGGCACCCAGAGAAACCCTATGGTGCCGGAACCTTAGCATAAGGACCACTAAAATAGAACACTCTCCGAGCCTTCTTCTCGGTATTTTTTGCGTAACCGTCTTGTCTCATCCCTTCAACTGACTTCACATACTCTACCACCTCCTGGAAGGTCTTACCTGAGGAGACTATTTGCAACGCTGATACCTGGAGACCCATATTCAGTCCTTTAACAAATCTCCTGATCCTCTCTTCC
>JACEIK010004933.1:40194-68271 GCA_018107945.1 Datura stramonium
CCCCCCTCTTAGATCTAAGATAGAAGTCTCTTTAATAACAATTGGTGTCAGAGTGGGTTTCTTAAATTTAGGGTAACCCCTATTGAGAAAGATTTGTGAAAATGACTTCTGAAATAACTTTACTTGAGGCATAATCTAGCATTCGACCTCCTCTTTTTAATGGCCAACATTACAATGGAAGAATCGAATGGAACTTTACATGAAAGCTGATGACTATCAACTTTTGTTAATTACTTTGAAGGGATCCCCTTGTTCCTAATAAAGTAAAGCCTGATGGAACAAAGGTGCCAAAGACTAAAGATAAGTTTGATGCTAATGATTTTAGAATGATGGAAAAAATGCAAAGGCTATAAAGATACTCTACTTTGGACTGGCATTAATGAATACAATCGTATTTCTGGATGCTCCAGGGAAAAGGAGATTTGGGACTCTCTCAGTCTTGCACATTAAGGTATGAATTAGGTAAAATAATCTAGGATTGACATGCTTATAAGGAAGTATAAATTTTTTTCCATGGGCAAAAGGAGTCAGCCAAAGATATGTTTACCTGATTCACACACATCACAAATGAACTCAAATCTCTAGGGAAGAAATTTTCAATTGAAGAGAATGTCAAAAAGATTCTGAGGATCATGCCTTGGGAACCTAAAGTTACATCCGTCGAAGAAGCAAAACAAATGAGTACAATACAAATGGATGAGCTCATTGGCAATCTGCAGACTTATGAGCTTAAAAAGATAGATATGGTGGCTGAAGAACCAAAGAAGGAATGTAGTCTTAGTCTAAAAGCTGAATTAGAATATGATGACGAAGAAATTGCGATGTTTGTTCAAAGGTTCAAAAAGTTCTTAAGAAAATAAAATTCGGAGAAAAGGGAGGTAAGTCCTTTGAGAAGCGACAGTTCCAAGGTTGTTTCAAGTGTGGTAAGATAGATCACTTGATAAAGGATTGTCTCCCCTTTCAAAAAGGCCATGAACGCTACTTGGGTTGAAACTTCTAATGTGGAATTAGAAGGAGATGATGTTGAAAATGACAATCTAGCCCTCATGACTAGAAGTGACTTAGACTCAGACAATGATTCTACCAAGATAAGTTTATCTGATCTCAAAACTCAAGTTCACACTTTATCAAAAAGAAAAATGGTTAAATTGTCACTTTCTTTGATGGATGAATGTCAGCAAATGAGTGTTGAAAAAATTAAAAAGTCAAAAATTTTCTCAAACTTGAAATCTGATTACAAAGTTTTAAAAGGTCAGATAATTGAGTTTGAAGATACAAACAAAACACCCAATGCTGAAATTAGCAAATTAGAGGAGACCGTTTATGTTAAGAAAGTTTAAACCAGTAAACTGATAGAAATAGTCTCGTCTTTGAAAGATGAACTTCTCGCCATCAAGAAAGGAAAAACATTGAGCAATGAAATAATTAACAATGTCCAAGGATCTCTTGAAGCTGAACTTACTTCCTTGAAAAAGGAATTGTTCAAAGAGAAAAAAGAAAAGTTCTGAACTTCAAGTAACCTTAAATCAAGCAAATTATGACATTGCCATAATTAAAAAATGAAACCAGTCATCTGAAGCTTTAACCTGGCTAAATGAGCATTCAAATAAATGTCAAATTGATCTTGGCTATAAAAGAAAACCTGTCAAATGGGATCGTAAAACAAAATATGTTGGTTTGGTAGAATATAAACTTTGTAGCCATTGTGGACATACCGAACATGTTAGGTATCAATGTTTATCTACGATAACACTTGAGATAAATGGAAACATTGTGAAATGGATAAGAAAAGACTCTATTTCTCAAATTATCAAAAGAAAAGGAACCATACTTGTGTGGGTTTCCCAAATCTAACCCTTAACTATTTTTGCTGGATGAAGTGAGAAAGACCAACAAAAATTGGTATCTTGATAGTTGTTGCTCTAGGCACATGATAGGTAACAAAAAACTTTTTCTCTCACTAACAACCTTCAATGGAGGAATTATGTCCATAGGAGATGGAATGAAAGGCACAGTTGTGGATATAGGTAAGATTGGAAAGTCTCTTCCTCATTCTATTAACAATATTTATTTGGTAGATGGTCTAAAACCCAACTTGTTGAGCATCTCTCAACTTTGTGATCGAGGGAACACAGTGTTATTTCTTCATTCGATTGAAAAGTAGTTAACAAAAAGTCTGGGAAAATTTTCATGATTGGAAAGCGACACAGTAATATTTATAAAGCTTGTATCATGTTGCCTTCTCAAAATGAATTAACTTGCTTGAGTGTTCCTGATAATGATTTTCTCCTTTGGCACAAGCAATTGGGTCATGTTAGTAATTCATTACTCAATAAACTTGTTTTGAAAGATCTTGTCCTTGGTCTTCCTAAAATAAAATTTAAAGATGACAAGGTATGTGATGCTTGTTCTAAAGGAAAACAGATAAGATCATCTTTTAAGTCTAAAAGGATAAGTACCTCCAATCCACTTGAATTACTAAAAATAGTTCTCGTGGGCCCATGGGGGTAGTAAGTCGTGGAGGTAAGAAATTTGTTCTTGTGATTGTTGATGATTTCTCTCGCTTTACATGGACACTGTTTCTATCTTCTAAGGATGAATCATTTGACATATTTAAAGTGTTTGCAAAAAGGATTCAACGAACTCTTTGGTTTGAAGTAATAAGTATTCGATGGAATTTGAAAATTCCAAGTTTACTACTTTTGTTAAAAATATGGATTTGATCTTAATTATTTAGCTCCTAGAACTCGCCAACAAAACGGGGTCGTGGGAAGAAAACAGAACACTAGAAAATATTGCATGAACAATGCTTATCGCTAGTGGACGTCCTAAAAGTTTCTGGGCTGAAGCGGTAAATACAACTTGTTATATAATAAAAAGATACATGATTAGATCACTTCTTGATAAAACTCCTTATGAACTTCCTAAAGGCAGAAAACCCAGTATCAAACACTTGTGAACCTTTGGTAGCAAATGCTTTTTTCACATTAATGGAAAAACTACCTTAGAAAAGTTTGATGCAAGGAGTGATGAAGGAGTATTTCTTGTATTATCCTCAAGTAGAAAAGCTTATAAAGTGTATAAAAAAATAACAAAATGTTCAGAAGAAAGCATTCATGTGTTTTTTGATGGGTCTAACATTTTTATTGAGATAGCTTTGCAGGAAAGTGAGGATGAACATGAAATTGGCCTCATTCAATCTTCAGCCGAAAAGGTAAGTGCTCCAGCCCTAACTGAAGGAACTGTCATGGAAGTTGACTCCTTGAACGTTCCCTCAGAATCTAGGCAGGATTTGGAAAATTCAAGGGGAATAAACCCTGAGAAAATGGTAAGTTCAATAGAAGGAATAGAGGAAAGAATATCCCCTGACTCTATTCTAGAAATAAATAATGAAAGTTCACAAGAATTACATTTGAGGCCCTGGAAGCATCAAAGTTCTCATCCCCTCGATCTAATCATAACTAATCTTAATAAGGGAATTCAAACCAGGGCCTCCAAGAAAAATTTATGTGCTTATTCAGCCTACTTATCCCATATTGAGCCTAAGAATTAATATGAATCCTTATAGGACCAAGATTGGGTAGTGACTATGCAAAAAGATCTCAACCAGTTCGAAAGGAGCAAGGTTTAGCACCTGGAACCACCACCAATTGGCGGTACTATAATTGAAATCAAAGTGGGTGTTACGAAATAAACATTGAAGGAATAGTCTCACGAATAAAGCTGTGTGCAAATTGGTCAGGCTATAACCAAGAAGGAAGAATTAGTTATGAAGAAACCTTTGCACCGGTTGCAGAATGGAAATAATAGGAATCTTGATTTCCATTATTGCTCACATAGAATTTACACTATACCGGATAGTTGCTTAAAGTTCGTTACTAAATGAGAGCGAAAGAAAGAGAGGTATATGTTCTTCAACATAAAGCTTTTAATCTTGATTCTGATTATGTGAATAAATGGATAAGGCCTTATATGGATTGAAAGCAATCTCCTAGAGCTTGGTATGAGTACCTTTAAGTTTTGATGGAAAATAATTTTTCTACGGGAAAAATTGACAACACCTTATTTCTAAAAGAAAAGGATTCATTGTTAGTTGTACAAGTGTATGTTGATGACATTATTTTTGGTGCAACAAATAAAATCTATATGTAGGAATTTTCTTTGTTGATGAGTGGTGAAGATTGAAAATAGTATGATGGGTGGGCTTAATATCTTTTTAGTCTTACAAATCAAATAATTTTTGAATGGAACAATGATCCATCGATAAAAAAACATAAAATAATTGCTTAAGAAATATGATATGGACTCTTCTAAACCAATTTATATACACCTTAGCTACCGACACTAAGATAGACAAAGATGAACATGGAAATCTAGTAAGGGACAAAAGCTATAGGGGTATGATTGGATCCCTTCTTCCTGCTTCTGAGTAGATTTGATATTGTGTTTTAGTATTGGACTATATGCAAGATTTCAATCTACTCCTAGAAATTACATATGACGGTATTTATGCATATCTTGAGATACTTGAAGGAGCCAGATAACCTATGTTTGTGGTATTCAAAGGGTGGAAAACTTGATCTAGTAGGTTATGCGGATGGTATTTATGCATGTTCCCTTATAGACGGAAAAACATATCAAGTATGGATCATTTCCTTGGTTCTTGCTTGATCTCTTTGGCCACAAAGAACAAAATTCCATTGCCTTGTGCAAATTTGTGAAACTCTGAGTTGTTGCTCATTGTGCGCAATCTCTTTGTGGATAAAACAACGATTGAGGGATTATAGTTTTGATATGTGCATTGTGCCTATCTTTGTGATAACACAAGTTCTATTATAAGATTTGCAAAAATCCCTATCGGCACAAAATGACAAAACTCATAGATATTAGACACCACTTCTTAAGAGATAATGTTGAAAAAAGAATTCATATCTATCTAGTTTTGTAAAGCGAGAATCAAATTGCGATATTTTCAACTAGGCTCTGGGTAGAAGCGGTTTGAAAAAATTGGGGTGGGCTTGAGTTAATCAAGGTTAACTCAACATTTGGGTCATAAATTATCTTTTTGGTTTTAACAAAATTTGAGGAATTTTTCGATCATGTGATGGATTAATGACCAGGCGTCTTGAGGGATATTTTCATCAATCTTTGTGTGAATTTCGTTCATCACCTCACGATCTTCTCTTTGATATTAATCTCTTAGTGCCTCTTATAGGATTTGATTGGATAACAACATGACCTTGCAGGGAACACAGTTAGGTATGGCTCAGTAACCACACTTATTACTACTACTATTCGTGATATCACTCTCCACGTCACATCAATGTGTGAGATAATACGTCATATCACACCAACTTATTTAATTTTTCTGTTCACTTCCCTATTTCCATTCAAACTCTTCACTATCTCTGTCTCCTAGTCTTCCTTGATCTCTTCTCTTTTTCTTCTTCTTTATCCTCCATTGACATACCCTTCAATTTTTGTGTTCTCTCCTTAATTTCTATCATGGATTGAGTCTTTGCCTATAACACCTCCCCTCGGGTGATCCCAGGCCCGGTAAGGCCCATCTAACGGAGAGGTGTTACCGCTCTCCAAATGCCTCCATGGTCCTTTGCTCAGACCTCGCCCCTCTCCTCAAAGCCCTTCGGTTATTAGTCCTGAGTTGGCGTCTTCTCCCCAGATGGACTTGGAAATCCTTCGTATTCGGCTCTCTCAAATGCCTCCATAGTCCAGCACTCAGAGCCTCGCCCTCTCCTCAAAGCCCTTCGGTTATTAATTTAGGTTGGCGTCTTCTCCCGGGTGGACTTGGAAATCCTTCTTGCTAATATAAGGGGTAGATACACTAGTCTCTAATCTCCTCCTCCCCTTCTTCATGCCCTAGTAGATTACAGGTTTGAAGAAGATCTCTGAGAAACCTCATTCTCTCCCTTTGATACGGTAATTTTGATGATACGGTCACCCTTACAAGCTGTCAGGAAGGGTGCTAAAATATGCACCTTGCCTCACGCATAAACCTCTTCTCTAGCAATGAAGAAGTCATGCGGTACTGGCGAGCATCTAGTACACGAGTTGACTGTCAAACTCATGAGTTTCTCATCCTCCGATCTTCGGCCTCTGCCCTTGTGACCAAGTTCAAAGTCAAAGAATTCGGTGAAAGGAAGATTCATAAAGAGTAAAATGGTTTTCCCTCGTGCTTGCATATAGTGGCACTTTGGTCCAAGATTCGAGCTTGGGGATCGTGCTGGTTTACACTAATAAGGAGATAGTGTGTGCTCACTCCATAAATTGTTATGTTCTTTCATCATTTTTCCTTCTCTTTAGGGTGTATCACAATTGAGTGAGATACTCTAGTAGTGATTGATTCTCATACTTTGGGTTCTGTTAGGTATTCCTTGTGAGATTCTCCTCGTGTCGACAAAATTATGGCGGACCTTCCTCCTCCCCTAAAATCATTGGAAATAGTTAGAAAGTTTTCTAGAAACCCTTCTAAGTACATCACGTCGAAGTTCTACAAGCCTTCCATGTCTGACTATCACAAGTTTTATTCTTCTCCTTGGTTATCAAAATTTGGTTAGCACCAAGAGCGTCATATTGCGTCTTATCTTAATTTAACACTCATGGAGAATTTAGATAGGGAGATACAAATTAACTTATGCGGGTTGATGATTTTCATACTTGATTAAGGTGGCGATTGATGTTAAGCAAATCATGCTCTTAGTATGGGTTTTTCTTGGCAAAATTATTTGTAAACTGCAATGAGCAAGCTTACTACCCTTTAGTGTTACTGTTATTTATGATGCTTTGGACTATTTTGAGACTTGTGGATCTCGTCAGAAAGGAGATTTGGAAGACCATGATGTTGATTTTACTACTACTAAGAAGTCACACTTGTCTATTGCTAATGATAAGTTGATGCTAGAGAACCTTGACTTTACCAAGAGAATGCGGACATAAGGGCTCAAGCGATTCACAATAAGGAGATGGCCTCTACTCATCATGTTAAAATTTTGACTACGATTGAGCTCTTTTTCTCCATTGTGTGTTCTCTCCAATTGTTGCTACTTCCTCCTCACCCTCTTCCACGCATCTTAATATATCTAGTCTATGTCAAGAACAATTTAGTTTTATTTTGGTTAATTTTAGGCTGATTGGCTTGTTATCACTTTGGTCATGTTGTTTTTGATTTTGTGGCACATGTGCCCATAGTGTTAATATCATTGGGTGATTGGTGTGTGCTTAAAGTCTTCACTAGTTTTAAATTTTGTTTCTTGTTTGTTTCTTTTTGCGTGCCAAACGGAATAATGCTTGTGTCATGGCCAAGTCTGTCTGGGCCGGCACGATGGTGTTACACCTTGTAAGCCCTATCGGTATTGCGATGTGTTCGTATGTATGTTGAGATTTTAGAGTGCAACTGATATCTACGAAAAAAGCTTGCGAATGAACAGACAAGTATGTAGTCGAGCGGCGGGGAGGTCGGGGGCGGATGCACAGGCGCATCGCACTCGATTCTTGGCGCTACGGGAGGCATGTCGTGCCACCCTAGCCTTGCCTCAACTGTCTCTGTAAGACTCACGGCTTGATTTGGCCATTTGTAACATACTTCCCTAGGAAATTTGAAAAAGAGAGAGGAGTAACGTAGGTTTCCTCCATTTTTCATCAAATTACACCATCAAACTACATCCAAATGCAAATGAACATTGGATAACAAGTTCTAGGCCTGAAGCATCTCTGAGTTATTTCTTGAAAGTACCTTGGTATACGAAGCAGCGGTAAGGTTTTAAGATTGCCAAATTGAATCCTAAGTAGCCCTGAGCAATAGCTAAGAATTTATCCATTCTAATCTCGAGGAGTTGTGGGAGTTTTAGTAGTTAAATAAAGTTGAATTATAATAATTTTTATTATTGAAAGATATCGTTGTTTTCAAAATTTAGTATTGAAAATAGCCCTATTCTCTTAGTGTAAGGGATAAAATTTAATGGAATTGCCGACCATACGGTGAAGCAATCGGATAAATGAGAATCAGATTCGAGATAGCAAGGCTTATCCCTTCGGAAAGTTATTCGTCGTGTAATGATATGACCTATGTTCTGAGCGAGAGATAATGAATAACTATATATATGTTGTAACTGGCTAACGCTGGTAGATTTATGATTATATATATGTTGTGATTAGCTAGTTGTATCGGTAGATTATAATTATCTCGTTGTGGTTATATTTCTTAAGACATATTGAGAATATACTCGGTATCCCTCATTGAAAAAGATGTTGAGTGTGACTAACACGGCGTCATAGAATTTCCCAGCTTTATTTAATTACTATTTAGAAGTATCTAAAGCTTTTGTTATGCGAAGACCTTAGAAGTTTTAGGTTTAGTTGTTGGAGCCTTTCTGGTGAAGTTGGTTAGGGTGCATCGAGCGTTATAACTCTATGATTGTATGTATAATGGCTACTAGAGGGTGTGGCATGCCTTGACGCCTACAGGACGAGAATTTTGATAGAATATTCTTACCTAGAGTCGGCGGCACCGAGGTTACCTAGTGAAATGAATGATAACTTGCCATGCGGATAGTGACTACGGTGTCTGTGCGTCCCTGCCGACTTAGTGCTTGCCATACGAGGTCGTCGGGAAGTTACCCGAATGTATAAGTCGGATGGGCAGTGGGTACCCTAGGAGGATTTATCGGTAGTTGAATGTGGAGCCAACGGCGGCACGCTCTTTAAGATACTTACGTACGAGGTTGTCGTGGTGACTAAGTCAGGTAGACTTATTTGCAAGGTAAAGAATCATCGGCAAAGACATATAAAATCTGAATAGACCAAGTTGAGGTCTAAGGAACTAGAACCATCTTAGTACATTATTGCTGGGCTAAATTATAGTGAGTTGTTATGGAAGGTTACGGGCTGACTACTTAGGAGCATGTCAATCGGTAGTGACAACGGTTATCTAAGAAAATGAACTAAGTGGTTTGTCGTCAACGGCCTTACAATTCACTTACGAGTTATCTTTGTACTAGCATCACATTAGGAGTATCGTTTAGGCTACTACGGATGGTTAGTATCAGGTCTAAACCATTAGAGATTATGATCACTTTATCGAGATCTCCTAATCCAATGTGGCATAAAATTGTACCCAGTAAACGATTATCTGAGCCGTCTGGGCAGTAGTAGTCGCATTAGGCCTTAAGAACGAGATATGCCTTTGAGAGGCTAGATTGAGACCAAGTCACGGTATATTGGTTGGGATTAAATCCACACAGGATAGCCTTCCATTGATTAACCCGGGGTCTTATCGGTGTCATCGCTTTATGGGGCTATTGATCGCACAAAGGAGCTAAATGTTATCACTTACAGGGCTATTGATGCTCCAGGAGCTATATGATGTCAGGGGACCATACTCAAGCCTAGGTCATAGTTACGTCCATAAACGTATGGACCTCTCTTTATGTCGTACTAACATCACTGAACCTCTTTCGAGCCTTGTATGCCTAAGGTGAGATTACGGGAGCCACCGGGATCGAGGCCGCGATTACGGTGAGTCCAACGGGCTTGAATCTGAATTTGAAGCTAGTGGGTGGCTATGGTACTAGTAGAATCATAAGATCATGTATGGGGTATTTAGATTAGATTGGGCTTGCCGGGGTTTATAGAGGACCGGTAGGTTATTTATTTGTGTTGCTTGTACCTTTCGGGCTTATGGGGACGGAGTTGGGTTCTTGTGTGTGTATTCTTGCTTACTAGTTATAGCTTATGAATTAATAGTCGTATAACTTTAGCTCATATATACATGTAGTAGTTTATAGTACAAGTTATGGATAAGGATATTTATAGGTTAACTTATGCCCTTACTGATTTATTCGCTTTTAGTTCTTTATCGAGCGTTGATTTAGCTTTTTCATTATTGCCTTGCATATTCGGTACATATTGTACTAACACCTGCACCCAAGCTTATGGGAGCCTTTGCATACTTTCCTGCGAGGTTTAGACAAATAAAGTGTAGGGTCTCCTAGTAGTTATTCGGGAGATCAGCAAATTGACGACTCCTTTCATTCCAGAGTTGCTAGGTTATAAAGTTATCTGTCTTTTATTGTGGTATAGCAGTATTTGGATGCGGCGGAGACTACTGTCCCAACCAATATTTTAACTCCTAGAGGCTTGTAAACAAAATCTTGATTGGTTGTTATTTATTGGCCATGTAAGGGCCTATGTATGTCTATTCTACATGTTGGTGTGTGGGGCTTGGTTGACTAATTAGTTGCTTGACCTTGTGTCGGCTATAGTACGAATATGACTACCTATTTTTATTTCATTATAACTAGGCAGTATAGTGGTCTTGTCGGCCCACATAGGATCCCTTTATTACTTTGTTGTTGGTTAATTGTTTTTCTTTTACGGGTAGACATGTGGCTTTGTTGGCGAAATATATTACGAGTAAAGATATAAAGCTCATTATTTCCTTGGAAATTGAGTTGAAGGCATGCACGAGTGTAAGCCCGGTCCCGGGTCGGTTCAAAATTCAGTGCACTAGGTGCTAGTCATGCCTCCCAAGGTGGGGCGTGACAGAAGCAGTATTAGAGCAAGTCCTATCCCGAAATTAAGCCATGTCTTGTAGAGTCGCATTTACTCATCATTGTGCACCATATTTTATAGCGGGGAGGCTGAGGCATGATAGTATGGTACCCCTCTAGCCTTCTGAATCGTGCTATAGAGTTGGATTGTATAAGGTTGAGTCCCTAAGCCTTCATTGTTATGTTTGTCTAGAATAATGTTTGACATAGGACGAGACTCCAACCCATTGTAAGTCTACAACGAAGGAGAGGTACCAATGAGTGCCACGGTTGGGGACGGCCGGCCTCGGGCGCGACGTCTTTTAATCTCTCCATTATTTTCTGGGGCACGGGAACCTCGTAAGGTAATGGATATGCCCGGCCACTTGTCTGATTCATTCTCTTTTGCCAGGAATAGGAGGTCGGGGTATAGTATATGTATGATTTGTCTCACTTAGTAGGCATGCAGGTACGCGGGGACCGGTTAATGTAGGATTACAGGGAAATATGCGAGATTATGCGAGTTTGTACCTCCGGCCTTTATAGTTTGTTGGGTGACGCCTTAGCCCTTTATAGAATGATAGGGTCTTTTCCCACCTCCCGGCTTGTTCTTTCGGTACAGCAGTGTAACTATCATTCTCATGTTCACCTGAGAAATAGTCAAGGAGGAATATTTGTTGATTCGAAAGACTAGAAAGTGATTGACACCTGGTGTTTACAAAGTTATACAGACCCTCACGGTAGTAATCGGAGGGCGAATAAGATTTCGGTGGCATTAGTAAGTTTTAGAATCCATAAACGATAAACCCTCGAAAATAGTAAGCTCGGGTAAAAAATAGGCGATTCTATTGTAGTGTGTTAATGATGGTAGCGAGTATGCACAACGGAGTGGGGTTGGGCCCTAGTTTGTTATCTTTGAAGGGCGGAGAGATTATAGGAATGAAATTGACCCGGTTGCGGTGAATTATATAGGTTGGTAGACTTGATCGGTAATATCTTTGTCGATACGATGTAGAGTGCGAACCCCCAGATCTCAGCCTATGGAGGTAAGGGGAAGGCACGAGTATCCAACTCTGGAGAAAACGAATCACCTCCGGGCGCGAGTAGGTTGGCGAGTTTGGAATCGTCGGCGAATGTTGTGAATGAGCATCAGGCTAACATTTATAGGGTAATAAGATTGTGACCTAGAATATTTAACGGTACCACCTTTAGTTATGGAGGTAAGGGAGTGACGGTACGGAGACCACTGGCCTAGTGCGGCCCGAGAGACAAGGCCCGGTAGGTAGTCGCGTCACATGAGATAGTCGTCGTCTGTGAGATAGTAGGGGATAGAGTCTTTAGACCAGAGGAATTCGACTACATCTAAATGTGTAGTCAAGCCGTCGATAGGATTTGTGAAGGTACACCATGTTCGTTGTTCCCTCGGCTTTGGGTTGAACGAAAATGTATCGAGGACATGAAGGAGATATTGATGGTATTAGAAGAAAGAAACTATCAAGTTTGTAGCACAAAACTCCAATGGCCAGCGGGGAAAGGCAGAACCTTGGCAAGGCGGTAGTCGGGAAATAGCCATACCTATGTGAAAATGGAAAGTAGATAATATGAATATGACCAAGGGTTACCTCATACAGAGTAATCATGACCCGTTTGGGACATTGTTGAAAGGCTAAGGAGATAAACACATCTCTGGTGGGAATAATGTTTCAGCTAAAGATTCCGCTATATTAAATACTAAAGAACTATTCCGGCTATGTGAGGTCTTAGTGTCTGTTAACTTCTGACAAAAGGGGCACAACTCATAGCTAGGTTTTATAAAGGCTTTCACAAAAAGATTGGGATGCATGTTAGTTTGAGTATGACTTCTTCTCCCCAAATAAATAGCCAATTGGAGCACACAAATCAGATCACGGAATGCATTATGGGTGGAAATATGGGCTCCCTAAATGATTACTTGAAGCAGAGATAAATTAGGGATAGTTGGCGGGCATACTACATCGGTCGGGCAGAAAGAAGTTAAGCTTATCGAAAGATGTAAGGCAATCCGAGGAGTTATCGAAGTCCTAACCTAACATATGGCGTAGCGAGTTGTAGTCGCAGTGACTAGAGTATTCCTAAAGCGAAATGAAGGAGTTATGAGATTTGATAAGAAGAGGCAAGCCCAACCCCCGAGATTCATTAAGCTTTCTTTTGGATCCTCCGGAAGATCGGCCAAGTAACCTATGAGATGAAGTTAACTTTGAGGCTAGGATACATTCATCAAAAATACGCAAGCACGTAGAAGATCTTGTCTCGAATTAATCCAATTAGGGGACACTCCAGATACGAAGCACTATTCTATAGAAGACTCAATAGGTATAGGAGTCATCTACGATAACCAAAGTTGTAGCTTATTAGAATATCATGAAACGAAATATAGAAGAAGAGAATTGAAAAAATTATGAATGCGTGAAGTCTTGATAGTTCCTAGTTGTTCTACGCACTACAACGATGATATCTGAGACTTAGACAATTTAAGTTAAGGCAAGATAGTTTCAGGATATTATACATTTGGCTTTGTTGCTATTATTATAATTGTTTACATATATGTCGTAGAGCTATATTTAAGTTGCGGAGTAGCGTCCTCACGAGATGCTTGTGTTGGAATTTTCTGCATTCGAGGTTTTGGATCATCCATAATACGAGAGGAGACTTTGTAGAAATTTCTTTCTAGCGATAGTTAAAATCGATCCTCTTAAGCTTGAGATTACATTCAGGACGAATGTTCTAAGAGGGGGATGATGTAACACCACAGTAAGACCTATCGTTTAGGCGATGTGTTCGTACGTATTTAAGAGTTTTAGAGTCGTCAGCATATGAAAAACAGCTTGGGGAATGAACGGACAAGTATGGAGTCGACGAGAGCGGGAGGCCGTGGATGGATGCCCGGCGGCTTGAGCGGCACGTCGTGCAGGCTAGCCCGGCGCCTTGGCGGCACTGCGCTGATTCTTCTTTGCGATAGAATGCGCCGCTTCCCTTACTTCAATAATATATAAGGATTCCTTGACATGAGTTGGCCATTTGTAACATATTTCCCTAAATTTGAAAAGAGTAACGTAGGTTTCCTTCTTTTTCATCAAATTACTCAGATCAAACTTTGTCCTAAAGCATAAATTAACTTTAGGTAACAAGTTCTAGGCCCACGGGAAGCATCTACTGCGGAGTTATTTCTTGAAAATTAGCTAGGTATACGGAACCCATTGAGTAAAGGTTTTAGAATTACTTCAAATTGAATCCTAAACGGACAAAAGCAATGCGTAAGCATTTCTCCCTTCTAATCTCTTGAGAAAAAATGGTGCAGGTGAGTTAAATAGGTTGAATTATATTTATTATTATTGTCGAAAGATATCATTGTTTGTCGAATTTAGTATTGAAAATAGCCCTTATTCTCGCGGTGTAAGGGCTACAATTGAATGGAATTGCCGGCCCACCGGGTTGGAAACTAATCGGATAAACAAGAATTGACGTTTGAATTGTGTAAGGATTATCCCTTTGGCAAGTTAATCTTGTTGTATAATGATACGACTATGTTCTGAACAAAGATAACGATTATATATATGATGTAACTGGTTATTTGCAAGTAGATTATGATTATATATATGTTGTGATTAGTTGTTGTCGTAGATTATAATTATACATTGTGGTTAGTTTCACCAGAAGATGTATTGAGAATATATTGTAGTATCACTTGTCGGGAAAGGTATGTTCGGTGTGACTAACGCCGGGGAGCATCGGGAGAGATTTCCCCGATTTATTTAATTACTATTTAGAAGTATCCTAAATATATTTTCATGTCAAAGGCCTTGGGTAGTTAGAGTTTATTTGTTGGGCTCGCTTGATGAGTTATGCGGTAGGGTGCGGCGGGCGTTATAACGCTTGATTGATGCGGTATAGACGGTAAAGCTCGCCCGGAGGCTGTTGGCGTGCTGATGCCTCCGGGGCCAAAATTTGTATAGAATGGTACTGCCACTAGAGTTATTGGCACCGAGATTGCTGTGATGAAATGAGTGATAGATTGCCATCTAGATAGTCCTTTGTCGGTGTCAATTTGTTGTAGTCAACTTGAATTGCTTTAGTATAGATCGCTAGGAAGTTTCCCCAAATGTACAAGTCGATAGACCCATGGGTGACCTAAGGAGGGGACCTTATCGGTACTTGAATGCGGAATTAGCATACACAACCTTATATTTGAGATGCTCATGTCCAAGTTTCCATGAGTTACTAAGTCAAGATAGACTTACTTGCGAGCTTAAGAATCGTCCAACAAAGACATATGAAATATTAACAGACCAAGTTGTGTCTGAGGGACTAGAACCATGTTAGTATGGTATTACCTTTAGGCTAAGAACTATAGTAAGCTACATGTGGAGAGTTAGGGTTTGTTTGCTCATGAGCATGTCCGTCCGGTAAAAGCCTGATTATCTATAAAAAGGAACTTAGTGGTTGGTCATTTGTGACCTTAAAGTTCGCTTATGAGCTATCATTGTCCTAGCGTGACATTCCAGATTGTCTTTTGGAGCACTCCGGATCTCCATATCCGGTCTAGATCTTTAGAGATTATGATCACTTCCGGGATCCTCTAATTAGATATACGCATAGAATTGTGCCGGGTGGCAGTCATACGAGACTATTCTAGGGGAGAGTAGCGGTCGCGTTAGGCCTTAAGACCCATATATGCCTTTCAGTGGCTAGATTGAGACCAAAGTGCAGTATATTGGTTGGGATTAACCCCACATAAGATATCATATGTTGACCAACTTTGGGTTGCCTACTTGTGTCATCACTACGAATGATCGCCTGGAGGAGTTATATGATAATGTTATTGCCCATGGGGCTGATCACTCAGGAGCTAATGATGTCAGAGCTAGACCATACTTAAGCCTAGAATATAGTTACATCCATCCATGTAGGGACCTCTATTTATGTTTATGCAGAAACCTCAACGACCCTCAAATCCGAGCCTTGTGTGCCTAGGGTGCGGTTACGAAGCCCATCGTCTGAAACGATTCTGAGGGGAGCAAGCGGGCTCGGAATGCGGACACAAGCGGTTAGGTTGTCTATAGTCCCAATAGAAGATCATAAGAACTTTTTGGATAGGGGTACATAGATTGGATTGTGCTTGCCAAGGCTTGTGGGGCCTCGATAGGTTATTTACGTGTTGCGTGTACCTTCCGGAGCTTATGGGGTCGAGTTAGGTTCTTGTGTGTATACTTTCCTACTAGTTATAGCTTATAAATGAATAGTCGTATAGCTTTAGCTCATATACGTGTAGTGGATTATTGGTGCAAGTTGTGGATAAGGATATTTATAGGTTATACACCCCTTCTTGGTATTCACTTTTAGTTCATTATCGGCAATTATTCATCTTTTCATTATTGTCTTACATATTCGGTACATATGTATGCGCGCCCCAGCTATGGGGTGTTGCATACTTGCCTTGAGTTTGAGCAGACAAATTGCGGGAGTCTCTTAGGAGCTATTCGAATCGGCATATTGGTCGGCTCCTTTCATTCGGGAAGTTGCGAGTTATAGAGTTATGCTCTTTATTGGTATAGCATTTGGGTAGGTCGGGCCTGTCTCGACCGCTCTTTTCACTCCTAGAGGCTTGGAGACAAAGTCTTGATCAGTTGGTTGTTGGCGTGTGGGGCCTATGTATGTCTTATTACGTGTGTTGGTGGGTGGGGCATAGTTTGGCTAATTAGTTAGCAGCCTTTCGGCTATGGTCTACGAATATGTTTGCCTTTTTTTATTTCATTATAACTAGATAGCATGGTGGTCTTTTCGGCCTGCATAGGATCCCTTTATTAATTTGTTATTGGTTAACTATTTTCTTTTTACGGTGTCTATGTTTGCCTTGTTGGCTCTAGACTGTTTACAGCCCAGAGATCCTGGGCTAAATCGTTTTCTTGAGAGATGAGTTGCGAGAATGCACCGAAGTGCATAACTTGATTAGGTCGATTCGAGATTCGGTGTGGCATTAGGTTCCAATCATGCCTCCTAAGGTAGGGGTACGGTCTTAGGGCCATAGTGGCATAAGCTAACCCATAGCATAACAACCCCAGAAATTTTGAATACTATAAAGGAATCTACCAACAAAATCTTTGAAAAAACTTGTTAAAATACTTTTAGTAACAAAACATCTGGTAGAGTACTATATATATATATATGCATATATATATATATATATAACACTACTCCAAGACAAAGGCGAACTACGACTCTATGAAAGCCATCTAAGCGGTAGGTTGTTAGGACAAGCTAACTAACACCTAAAAGCACAGGCGAAATAAAAAAAAATAGAACAACTAGAAGTGAAACCTCAGACCATGGCAAATGAGGTCTCACAGTGATCTCTACTTGATTTTGCCGAGAGAAGAACTACGAGATTCCTAAGCGAGAACCCTCCTTTTGTATCATAAGATGATACGGAATGAGAGAGTATGCATCAATACTTGGAATGTACTAGGAATGCAAGTAAGAGGTAAATGCAAAGATGCGAGATTACGTAAAATGAACTAACAAAACATGCAATGCTAAATATTTGGAATGCAATCTTTGAAGTATTTGATAATCTAATAATATTGTAGTGTTAATGCTTTAATAGAAGGTCGCAAATATATCTACCGAATTTTGGATGCAGACTAAAGCGGAAATGTATTTGTATTGGACTAAGTTGTACTGTTCTATAATATGGGAAAAAGCCCATACCCAACATGTAACCATGTGGAGGCTAGACGTGGAGTGGTCTGTACCCCGTCGGAGAAGGCCCACTATACCATGCGGGTATGTAGTAGTGAGCTAGGTGATCAACTTTGTCCTTACGCCCATCGGGGCTAATAACCAACGAGTGGCAATGTAGTTCTAGGAACACAGTGCAGGCCGCCCGCTCTGCTCGGTGTTAAGTTCTACTCCCCCTTTGGAATTCTAATTAGTAAAACCAGGTGATGGCTCGGCGGTGTCCTAAGACTTGAGTCGGGACTACTTGTCTGAAGTGTCTGAGAGTCTAGAGACTTAAAAGTAACTATGTTTACAAAACTCATCGGAAATCTGCTTTATCTTAAAATGTCGTAACGGTCTAGGGAATAGCAAGCGATAACTAGTACTAGTGAGGTTGCGAGTTTCTCAAGACTAAAGTAGTCAAGGCGATCAGCTATCGCAGGCGCTTAGAACAGGTGTACTAATATTTGATTGAGACTACGAAGAAACTTTGGGTAAATCAAGCTAGCTTCTAATCATGTATATGTACTAACATTGAAATTTACAAGGAGATTATACCGTCAAACAATATTCATGTTTGAACTCTCAATTATACAATTACGATTCAAAACACATCTAAATATTAGGGCTATCATGGACACATGAAAAGGGCTGGATGCACGTTTCTAACTTTCCAGTAGTATCGCTCAGCTCATAAGCCACATTGCCGTGTGTCTCGGGGATTCTATAGGGCGATATACACAGGGCGAAGGTTTTCCTTCCTTCAAATTCTCATCACTCCCTTCGTAGGTGATATTTTAGGATACCCAATCATCCATAGCTCCAACTCCTTTGTCTCTCATCTACATGTGATTTTTATCGGCTTTGCCCAGAGATAATTGCTTGGTCATTCCCTAATAATTTGAACTATGCGCATTGCCTCATGCCTTTGAATGCGGACACTGCGAGGTAGCTTCACCAACATAAACCCCCTATAGGAGATGTGCGGCTCTACATATAATGCACTGGAATGGAACCATCCCAGATAATGAGTGGTAGTTGTTATTGCATGTTAACTCGATGAGGGAATTGTCATCCAGAAGCTACCCTTGAAGTCAATCGCATGCCCTCAACACTTATCTTCCAAAGTCACAGAATGATCAGCTCGTCGGCTATTTGGCTGCGTAGGTGGAAAGCTATGTTGAGCTTAACACGACTATCAAGCCCTTCCTGAGGAATGACTTCTGGTGTGAGGTGGCCCGAGTTCCCTATCTAAGATGATAGAGAGAACTCCATGCAAATGTCTGACTAACTCCTAGATATAACCTAGCATAATCCTCACCCCTAGATTTGTGAGTCTTAACTAGTAGGAAATGTGTTGACTTAGTCATGCGGTCTATGACCACCCAAATTGAGTCATTTTAGGCGAGTACGAAGTAAACTGTGATGAAGTCCATATTAACTTCTTTCCCACTTCCAAGTAAAGATAATAATATCTGGTGATATCTAGGTCTCTGGTATTCAACTTTGACTGTTGGCGGTTGGACCTTAGCCTAGGATACGCAATGTCCTTAACTTCCATACCATTACACCGTAGATTTCCGTAGGTCATGGTACATCTTGGTGGCACCTGAGTGGATAGAGTATCTACCTACGGAAAACACAATATTTGTCTTTGTGTGAGCACACCATCTCCTTTGGAGAAAGCTTCCACCTTTTTTCTTAGAAATGTTGCCTCCTTTAACATGAGTAGAATGGGTCTTCATCATCCTTTGACTTAAGCTTTACCACCGGTGAGGATTTTGACCAACTATGGATTAAAAAAACCCACCATCGGATGAATCAACTAACTATAGTCCTATTTGAGCGATATGTGAATATCCTTTTCCGCTCTTTTTACCTTCTTCATAATCACGAACACTTCTCATAGACATCCACTAAGTGCATCGGCCACTACATTGGCCTTGAGGAGATACAACACACTCATGTCGTAATCCTTCAATAACTCTAGCCATCTTCTCTGAAAAAGATTCAAATCCTTTTGGCTAAAACATGCGTAGGCTCTTATGATTAGTGAAAACATCTACATGAGCCCATAAATATAATGCCTCCAAAATCATCGGCGAACACTCTGCATAATTCAAGACAGGTCGGATAATTCTTCTCATGAACCTTGAGGGCATCCAGGCGTAGCTATGACACATCATGTTGCATCAAAAAACAACCAAAGCCAACTCTGGAGGCATCATAGTAGATCTGAAACCCATCCCAGACCTTACACCCAGGAGAGTCGGGAATCGGGGATGTAGTGAGTGAGTCTTCAACTCCTGAAACTCTTCTGCATTCATCGAGACCATTGAAATTTCACCTATTTACGAGTTAGTTTGGTCAAAGGTGAGACAATGGAGGATTATTCAACTAACCGTTTGTAATAGCTGGCTAGAAAGAAACACCTAATGTTTGTCAGGGTGGGTCTTGGCCTAGTCATAGTTGCTACTATCTTTAAGGGATCCCTTTTTAAATACCCTCTCTGGAGAACACATGGATGAGAAAGGCAGCGACTTTAGCACAATTCATACTTCTGCCGAACTTGGCGAACAAATGGTGATCCTAAGAGTACGTAAACTATTCTCAAATAGTCGCATGTTTCTCCTTTATCCTAGCATAAACTATGATGTCATCTATAAAAATGATGACGAACATTTCCAAGTATGGCTTGAATACCTATTTATCGGATCTATGAAAACTGCGGGGTATTGGTTAGTCCAAAAAAGACATAAATGCAATTGTAGTGATCATAGCAGGTTTTGAAGGCTATTTTGAATGTCACATTCACGACCACAGTTTAGTGGTATCACGATGCGAGAACTATCTTGGAAAAACAACTAGCTCCTTGAAGATGATCAAACAAGTTATCAATCCTAGGTAGAGGATATACATCTTGACTATGACATTATTGTTCGCGGTAGTTCATAGACATTACAGGTACCATCTTTCTTTCGCACGAATAGGGTGGGCACCCCACGAGAGAGATACTAGGACTAATAAAGCCCTTAGAAAGGTCCTTCGAGTTGTTCTTTCAATTTCCTTAAGCTCAGATGGAGCCATTCTCTAAGGAGGAATAGAGATGGGCTGGAGGTATCTAGAGACGATCTATGCAGAAGTCTATTTCCCATTTGAGAGGGACTCTAGGGAGGCTTTTGGGAAATACATTAGGAAACCCATTCACCATTGGGAGGCGGTGGAGTGTCGGGGTCACCAAACTAGAATCTTTGACCCTAACCATGTGGTAGATGTACCCTTTTGCAATCACTCTTCTGGCCTTAAGATCCACAAGTAAAA
This sequence comes from Datura stramonium, assembly GCA_018107945.1. Lineage (NCBI taxonomy): Eukaryota > Viridiplantae > Streptophyta > Magnoliopsida > Solanales > Solanaceae > Datura > Datura stramonium. The sequence goes on from JACEIK010004933.1 coordinate 60,813, forward strand.
ATGACACCCAGGCACTAAAATGCTACCTTTCCATTCCACAAAGGCGGTTTCATTAGAAGTGAAACTTGACGGCCTAGTTATGCTTAGTCAAGCGAAGCATAATAAGAATGCAACCAATCCATGCCAAGGATAAGGTCAAAATTGACCATTTATAGCTCTACTAGATTGAATGAAGTGACTTTACTCAACATTGAGACTAGAAAATTTTGTATACTCATTAGCACTAACTTATTCTGCTTAGGGGTAGAGACTAAAAATAGTTCGGAGAGAGTTTTTACGGACTAATGTCTAGATGGACTGCAATATAAGCAGTCATCAAGGAAAGTATGGCTCTAGTCTAATGAAATATATACATCAAGTGGAAAAGGAGGCTCAACATACCGGCAATAACCATATGCGGTGAGAGTTCTCACGATCTGTGCAGGAAGATAAAGCATAAATGATTTTGCAACGACCACCACTGTGCACAGCAATGCCCTATTGAGCTAGGTGACCTATCGAACCTATGCTTTGACATAGAAGACTAGGCCTTTCCCCATCCTTACGGCGGGCACCCTCTCAACTTTGTGACAATTGACCTGACAAAACAACCTCTTTTGCCTGAAAAACATTTCCCAAGGTGATTCTTACCACACTTAGGATAGAGGCTGGAAAAGTGCGAGCTGCTTTGGAACATGGTTACGAGGCCAGGAGCCTGATGTTCCACCCTTCTTATCCCTTGCGAGGCTTGAGGGATGGGCGTTGGTTGAGGAAGGTATTGGAGGCCTCTTTGCTAATGCGGGGAGATTACCATAGCCTAACCTCTTTGGAATTACAGAGGCCCGATTTGGTTTTGGCGTTTGTTCTCCCTCTCGATGTCCTTCAACTTCTCTTCCACTATATCTTTGTGCATGAATGATGAACTTGGAGTCTATATCTTTGATGAACATGGTGCATTTCTTGAGTACCAAATTCGAGACTCCATTAAAAAACATGAGCATGGCCTGAGTTCGTTTACCATTTTAAGGCCTGCTCGCAGCATAAAGGTGAACTTCACTGCATAACTCCACCCTGCATGTATTGTTCTGTCTCGGGTTCATAAACATGGCTTAACCCTTAGCTTCCCTCAGTGAGTGGAGAAAAAACTCGTCGAGTTTGTAATGAATTAGTCATTCCTTTGGACACTGCTACATTCACGCTTTTGTCCTTCCACTAGTTACCAACGATCTAACCCCACCTTTAGTGAGAGGTAGCCAAATCAACACTCTCTATAGATGTGATACCAATGATTTGGGTAATTTTCTATCTAGATCCACAAACTCCTGGGTCATCTTCTACCATAGACTCATACAGCTAGAGTTGATAGTGTGAAATCTGAAACTGGTTGGAAAATTTCCTTAAGCCATTGGTATTGGTAGCGCATGACTGTTGGTGAATCTGAATTGGTATTCTGAACGGCATCGAATAGCGACGGAAGTTTCGCATGGCGACACACGATCATCTGAGAGGCTGGAGAGATGGTAGGGCTAGCTAATTTGCATTTTCAGTCTCCTTTCATTTCCTCTTTTGAAGGCATCGTTATACGAAAGGTAGCACGAGTTAGGAGGATTTAATTAGAGTCTAAAACTCTATGCATGATATTATTTATGAACAAAGGGAATTTTTCCTAAAAGGCCTCGTAGCCTCCTCCTCAAAAGTGTGGCGTGCTTCACACCTATAAAGTACTACTTAACACGGCTTTGAGACATCCTAAGACACTCTAAACCTAATACTCTAATGCCCATGTTTGTCACGATTAGTCTATACCACTTGGGCGTGACACGGTACTTATGGTTTAAGTGACCCCAAGCTAACTCATCACATAGCATAACTACGAAATTTTGAATGTTTTGTAAGGAATCACTAGAAGCTTTGAAAAAACATAAATTGGTTAAGACTTTATGTAAAAACATACGGTAGAATCTTTGAAATATATATATATATAATATATATATATATATATATATATATATATATATATATATATATATATAACAGTATAAACAGGCGAACTACTACTTTGTCCAAAACCATCTAAATGATGATTTCTTTAGGACAACCCCCGGCTACTCTAAAGTCTAAACTAAAATAACAAATAGAACATACTATAATGGAAACTCTATCCCTCGTAGGCCAAGAAGACTCACTGCGATCTTTCTTGGATTTCTGAAAAAGAAGAACTACGCGATGTTGAGGCGAGAACATGCGCACCATCATAAGATGATACAACATAGTGTATGCATCGGTACTTGAAATATACTAAGTATGTGAGATGTAAGGTACATGTAAAGATGCTTGAGAATGCGTAAATTGACCGACAAAACATGCAATAGCCTTTGGAATCATAAGCCAATGAGGTATTTGAAAATCTAATATCTGTAAGTGTTAGTAGCGGCTTGAAGGTCATATACATATCTTGAATTCTGAAGGTTTAGGCTGAACTTGAGGCTTTGTGGCCCACATCTTTGGATTGAGTTATCTTGTACTATAATGTGGGAGAAACTATAACTGAGATATGTAACCACGTGAGCTAAACGTGGAGTTTGATGTGTATTACCTCCATCGGAGAAGGCCCACTATACCCTTTCCGGTGTAGTAGCTGAAATTTGAGTGATCTCTTTAAGTGCCCATTTAGGCTAATAACCTCTGTGACAATATAGTTTTAGGAAGCTGAAGATTGCCTTTGAACCCGTCTCAGCTCGGTGCTAAGTTCTACTCTACTGAAATTCTAATTATATGCAACTAGTGATGCCGGGCGGGTATTCAGACTTGAGTCGGAGGACTACTTGTGCAGGGAAGTGTCCAAAAGAGTCTAAGGACCTCAAAATAACTATGTCCCAAGATTCATCATAGTTGCTTTGTCACAGAAAGTGTCATAACGGTCTAAAAAACAGCGATAATTGTTACTAGTGAGGTTACTAGTTCCTCCAAGAATAAAAGTAGTCAAGGCGGAAGTAGGCGGCATTGCCGAACACGAGTATACTAAAATTTGGTAGGGCTCTACGTGTTTGGGTAAATCATGACTAGATTCTCAATCATGTATATTGTACTAACGTCAAATTTATAAGTAATTATTTTGTCAAACACTATTCGCCATCTCGAGTTCTCAATTACACAATTCCCATTGGCTTTATATAAAGATTAGGGCTAAAATACATTTCATATTAATGAGATATAAGCATGAATTACAACTGGTAATAATCTAGGAAAAACACAAGAATTATCAAAATAAAGGAAATTTATAAGTTATTTGCAAGAAGGACCCTATTTTCAATATTCTCTAGGGCACAGAACTAGGGAGAATTACTGTATGAATTTGGGACCTAAGGGTAAAGAAATTCCTTGTTGAATCCCCACATACAGAAGAAGGAATTCTGAAAAAACCCTTCAGAAATACGAGAAGAAAAATTTGAATACCCTAGATTTTTCTCGAGATGCACAATGTTTCTTCATCTTTGTTTTCTAAGAGTTTGAGAGAGAATGAGGAGAGAATCGATCACCCCCTCCACCCCAAAAAAAAATTCCCTTCTAACTGAACCCCAAACGGCGTGGCTAGAGCATTAAAATATTGAAGGTATAAAAATTCCCTGAGCTGCTTTAAATTTCTTCTCGACGGGTGAGTACGACTCAGGCTATGAGTCATACTGAGGATCCTCACGACCCATATCTCCCTCATGAATTTAAGGACCCTCTCTACTTGCACTATTTCTCTAAAGTTTTCCATGGAAGCCTCCTTGATTCGTACATGCATCCTACGAGTACCTTGAGTCACATAACTTCCTCCTAAACACTCCTCTAATTCAACTCCACGACTCGGTGTATGGATTCGTCACAATCCTACCACAGGCTCGTACCATGACTGCGTGGTGCCATAATTTTCCTGATCATTTACACTGAACTTATCACATTGTTTGAATGCAATCCGTACCATCTTGGTGTGGTCGTAACATGCACTTGTGATTCCTCCAATCACACTTCTTTGTTTCCTCCAACCCTCCCATTAAAAGTCAAGTACGGCTTGTACCATGATTGTATGACTTGTATTGTGACTAAATGCGAAGTTGTTTTTCTTAATTTTACGCGTATGATCCAAGTTTTAAATTTAAAGGCTAGTCTGAAATATTTGGGGGTGTTTACAACCGTCTGATGTGCGTCAGTCTATGTCCTGCCCCAGTACCCACATGGAAAAGGGATATCTTTGATAATGCACTTGTTGTTGATACTTCATTGTGATAGTAGGACAATCATAATCTTATTTAGCCATCATTAAAAGGGGGAACATGTTAGGTTTTGAATTTAAAGATGACTAAATAAAACTATGTTTGTCGGGATCTTTTGGAAAAATGGTTAGTAATTAGATTAATTAACAAATGGTCACATACTAATGTTACTAATTGGTTTAGGGAGTCTTTGTGCTAATTATGTTTCACGGGAAATAGGCGGTACATTTCTAATAGGAGTCTTCCACTTCATTCTCGAGATAAGGATGGATCAGCGCGAGTATGCAACCAAGAGACTACTTGATCAAACAAACGTGTTCAAAAAGAAGACTCCTAGTCCTACATGAAGTAAAAGATGCACTTTGGCTATCAATAAAAGGGGAAAAATTTGGCATAGGCGATGTCATTCATATTAAAATATTCTTGACATATCCAAAGCATCGACTTCATTTTATATCAAGTTGAAGAGTGTTGGTGGTGCTAGAAATAGTTTCCTAGTTACGGTCCATATCTATTAGATCTAGGTGTTAGAATCAGCTTGTAGTGGAAGGCGTGAACTTATTTACGAGTTTGCATAATTGTGTTTAAAGTTCTTTCTCTTTTAAATTAAGGTTAGTTTATACGGGTTAGAAACTTCGTAAGGGCTTAGGGGTACGTCCTTGAATTCTTTGATTAATCCACAATTGGCTCGGTGTTTAGTGAAGTTAAGCTAAAATCTACTAGGAGTAGGTCATGATTTTTACCCATTCGAACTGCGTAGTTTTCCATTAAAAATGTTATTTTGTTATTTCTATTAATTAAGTCACTTTCCAAAGACAAGGCTCCAGAATACATTCTGTTTCCAAGCTCAAAATTAAAGAAAGATTTCAATTAGCGATAATAGTATTAGACCCAATTCAACCCTCTTAAGTCTAAGGTAGAAATTGTCTTTAATAAAAAATATTTTCAAACTTTTACATGGCTAGTGGCATGAAACAAGGAGCATGTAATAAGTGGGAATGCTCAGTAATCTTGGTACAAATCTAAAGCTGCTTGCTTCATTTTTGCCACATGTGAAGTTTAGAAATGACTGCCAAACTGTTGATTGATAAGGTTTCTTATGGAAGTTATACAAGTTCATTCATTACATTATAAGGGAATAAATCAAAGTAGTTGAAGAATTGGAGTTATGGATTGTATTTCTGTAGCATTTGTTTTGGGGAAAGGTAGGAGTGTGATTTGTTGATGATATTGCTTCCTATTCCAAATTGATTGATTTTTTGAAAGACCTAATTAATTGCTGGTAATTTTCCATTAAAAGATTAAAATTGAATGTTTGAGACATACAACGAAAAGAATAAAAAGAGAAATAAAGGCACAATTAATTGTCTAAGTTCTTATTCCCTCAAGTAGATATGTTTGTTCTCCAACAAGATATGTTTGAACAAGATATGTTTGTTCTCCAATATTTGAACGTTCACAAAGACACTAAGTATTGGTTGACAGTGATCCCACGTGAAGCAAAAATCAATCTCCTTCGTGATTTATCAAATCTTATATAATGTCATTTGATTGAAATAAGTTTCTTGTTGCTCATTATTTCTTAAGCTCAAGGAAATACGTCATCGATATAGTGCTTATAAGCAAGGATCCGGTTATTCATGAAACTCCTATCATTCGAATACAGGATTCTACTTTTAATTTTCTATTGCTAATTTGATAAAGTATAATCATTTAAGGGCCAAATTCATTAATCCTTGATTTTATTGCTTGAAAATCTTATGGAGAAAATCTGATCATGTAACCTGCAGAGAATTTCATAGGTTGAGGTGTGTCAAAGACATCGTCCTTAAGGACATTTACCTGGTGTGTATATATCTTTTAAGATTCTACAAGTTCTTCTAATATAAATATAGGAAAACAGAAAACGTTTCATTTTGTAAGAAAACCCACCATCGGAAAAAAGAATTAATCTTTTTATCTGCCACAAATAAAAAAGGACAACAATTATATATAAATAACAATGAAATTCAGGATTAGAAATTGTCAATAAGAATTTGTCTAGTGAATGGCTTCAGTGCAAAGTGTTTGATTAATGACAATAAATAAGAGGCAAATGGTATGTTACTCATTCAAGAGTAACATTAAAAATTATTTTAAAAGATTATAGTCAATCAAGACTATCTAAGGAGTAATAAAAGTGATTAATGGCTATTAATTATGATTAGTAAATGTCAAATAATAAGTTATAATTTATTTTTGAGATATAAGAATTATTTTTTTCAATAATTTTTCACATCTCAAAAATAATATTAAGGAATATAATGAAATAAGAAATTTTGCTAGATATCCCATATATGAGTTTAATGGCCCGAATCTGGTGTCTCGTAGACTATGAACCAGTCCTAGATAAAATAATATTAAACTAACAGAACAATTGGTGAAGTTTAGAACTTCTATGAACCAAGACTTCTTTTGTAAGTGCAACGTCTTATTCTATTATATTATACCCGCACAATCTTTGTTGTTATCAAGGTTTTACGCTAGGAAGCCATGCACATGTTCTAGCATTCATGAGTGCTCTAGAAATTCGTCACAATTCATAGAAGTGGCACCACTCCACACTCATATAGGTCCAATCATCAAGTATATTCTGCAGAGTAATACACTACCTATAAAGGATATGTTGGAGTAAGAGTTTAACTCAGCTTCACTTTGACTTGCAGCATTGCACTATATTCACACATCATAGGAGGAAGATAATATCATAGTGCATATTTGATCAACTAATGACTTGTTATTATCGTATGAATCAAATTCATGGGATTCCAATCACAAAGGTTTGGTTAAAATCATTGTTGATCTTCCTAAATTGATAAAAATCTTACTCCTCTGTTAATTGATCAAATTCACTCCTGACTTCACATAATTTATGTAAATAGTTTAATCACACAGCAGCTGTTTTATCACATTCTATCTCAAATTGCCAATGAAAATTTTATTTTTAGTACAACTATTATTGCTTAGCAATCACAATACATAAACACAAAAGATGTTGATTTTATTCCAAATGGAATATTCCCTTAGAGGTCTCTTAACCACTTAGTCTCATCACCAACTAATTCCAAAATAATAACTTCATATTTCATAGCAGTGAATTTGATCTCTTTAGAAATTGAGATCTACTTAACATCATTGTAATCCTCTAATGTAGCGAAAAATTCACTATATATGATCTCAAT
>JACEIK010004933.1:78810-97353 GCA_018107945.1 Datura stramonium
GTTTTAGTTCACAAATGATGCTCCTTAAATAGGCACATCATCTACGATTTCATTCATCAGAAAAGCCTAAGGAGCCAAAATGGAGTAATGAAACATTACTCTTATATGCTTTAATGACAAAATTGTCATAAACACATGTAACATTGAATTTCTGAAAAGATAATATCTTTTCAATAACGTACCTAAAAATTATGAAACCGTCATTTTAATGAATGTGAACAATTTACAAAAGAATAAGATTTGGAGATGTTACGGATTTCATAGAGTGAAGAGTTAAAATATGTAATTATATTTTATTTTGAATTAAATAAAAGAGAACAATACCAACAATCCCCCACTAATGCAAAGATAAAGAATAAGAATAATTTCTGGGCAAAAGGAAGGAACATGTACTTAAGTGTCAATATCTTTCGATTTGAATTAACACATAGTGAAATGAGGCAACAACTAATATCAACAAAGTGAAGTACTCTTGAACTGAATGGACATAAGTTGAGACCCCCACAACACATACCATATCCTTAATTTTATGCAAACTCCGCGATACTAATACAGTTCTTGGTCTTGCACACACCTTGGGTCTCATGAGTGCTCTAGAAAGACAACCCAAGTCTTTCATAAAAGGCGACCACATGTTTACACTCACCTAGGTGATTTCATCAAGTCTATCTCAAATAGACCACCTTAAGGCTATGAAATCATTAAGAGTAACACAAGATCAACCTTATTGAACACTACCTTACGCCATAAGGATAGAAAATGTAGGGAATATTGTCGGCTTATATGGCTTCATTTGACCACAAATGGGTATCCACCATACTACCTCAATCCATGGGCTTTAGCCCCATCCCACTTGATGTTTCAAGGATCATTTTCCTTGCCAAACCCATGATAAAGGGATCCGCCAAATTTCTTTTGGACCTTACATTTTTCAAGAAAATAACACCATGTTTCAACAACTGTTTAACCGCGTCATGTCTAATGTGAATGTATCTCTTTTTTTCCATTATAAACACTATTTTTGGCAATTCCAATTGCTGCCTATGAGTCACAATGAAGAGAGACTGGTGGAGCTTGTCTTCCCCATAATGGCACATCTGCCAAAAGGTTTCTCAACCACTCAGCCTCTTGCCCTGCCAGTTCGAGAGCAATGAATTCAGATTTCATGATAGACCATTCTATACAAGTCTATTAGGAAGTCTTCCATTAATAACACCTGCACCCAATTGTAAACACATAGCCACTGGGAGCTAACTTCATCATTGTCAGTACCCAATTTTCATCACAAAAGCCTTCTACAACCATAGGAAATTTATTAAAATGCAAACACCAATTCATAGTATCTCTCAAATACCTTAACAAATGAAGAAGAGCATTCTAGTGTTCATTATTGGGATTATGAGTATATTTTCTCAATCTGCTAACAACATAAGTTATATCAGGTCGAGTGCAATTCATGAGAAACATTACACTTCCAATTATTTTAACATATTCAATCTGAGAAACACTAGATTCTTTATTTTTCTCAAGTGTATGCTAGGATCATAAGGAGTTCTTACTGGAACTAAATCGAAACAACCAAGCCTTTTAAACATCTTCTCAATGTAATGAGATTGGCACAAAGAGAAACCATTATCTATTCTTTTGATTTTAAACCCTAAAATCACATCGCTTCTCAAATATCTTTGATTCCAAACTTCGAAGATAAAATATTCTTAATCTCATTAACAACATTCGCATTAGGGAAAAAGATTAACATGTCATCCATATACAAACATATAATCACACAATCTGATCCTACCATTTTGGAAGAAACACATGTATCAGATGAATTTACAACAAAACTATCATCCATTAATGTGACAATGAACTTTTCATACCACTGATTAGGTTCCTACTTTAAGCCATACAAGGACTTCTTTAATTTGCATACCTTATCTTCTTATGTTGGGACCATAAAATCCTATGGTTGAGTGTCACGCCCCACCTTGGGAGGCATGATTGACACCTACTACAACATTGGGATCTGGGCTGACCTGGCTGGGCATATGAAACTTTGATGCCTTTCAGAAACTCAAAATCAAGAAAACAAGCTACTAAATCTCGGCTGTAAACACAACCTCGGGCCGAAAAGGCCATGCAACACTTATAAAGGAAGACAGCTAACCCAGCCAACATAATAAAAAGGGATCTTATGCGGGCTGACAAGACCACCATACTGTCTTGTTATAATAGAAATGAATACAAGAAGCTATAACTAGGACCCACACGGACAAGACAAAAAAATAAGAAATACATGGACCCACATGGACAACAACAACCAACTAACTGAATAGTGTAGTCTGCAAGCCTCTAAGAGTGAACATATTGGTGGGGACAGGGCCCCGACCTACCTAAATGCTATACAAATAAAAGACAGGTAACCTCTACAACCTGGAAACTTCAAATGAAAGGAGCTAGCTTATGTGCTGACTCTGGTCAGCTGCTAGGAGATCCTCAACCTGTCTATCTAAACCTACCGACAAATGTGCAGCCCCCCATTGTTGGGTGTTAGTATAATATGTACCAAATATGTAAGATAGTAAGAAAAAGCTGATTAAAAACTAATAAAGACTGAAAAATAAGTAGTAAGAAGGGGAAGGAGATACTTTTAAGCTTTCTTATTAATAACCTGCATCTAGTAAATCACTACACATATGTGAGCTGAAACTGTACGACTATACATTTATAAGCTATAGCTAATAGTCAAGTAAACGAAAAGAATCTAACCTGGCCCCCATAAGCCTTGAAGGTACAAACAACATAGTAAAAACCTACCTGGGCCCCCAAAAGCCTCAGCAGGTGCCAATCAGTCTATATACCCATATTGGTACCCCTTAGGCCCTGTAAGTAACTATAACTATATCTGAGCCATCTGGGCTCCTGTAACTAAATATGTGCCGTTTGGGTTCCTATAACTAAATATGAGTCATCTAGGCTCTTGTAGCTATGTTTGAACCATGCGGGCTCCTGTAATCATGTGTGATCCATCTGGGCTCCTCTAACTAAATATAAGACATCTAGGCTCCTGTAACTAAATGTGAGCCATCTGGGCTCCTATGACTAAATGTGAGCCGTCTGGGCTTCTGTAACTGAATATGAGTCATCTAGGCTCTTGTATCAGTGTCTGAGCAATCTGGGCTCTTGTAATCAAGACTGAGCCAACTAGGCTCTTGTAATTGAATATGAGCCATCTAGGCTCCTGTAACTGAATGTGAGTCATCTGGGCTCCTGTAATTGAGTATGAGCCGTCTGGTCTCCTGTAATTGAATATGAGCCGTCTGGGCTCCTTTAATTGAGTATGAGCCGTTTGGGCTCTTGTAACTGAATATGAGCCATCTGGGCTCCTATAACCGAGTATGAGTCGTTTGGGCTCCTATAACTGAGTATGAGCCGTCTGGGCTCTTGTAACTAAATATGAGTCGTCTGGGCTCCTTAGGCCTAACGCGACCGCTTCTCTTACACGCCCCTGAACTGTTCTATATAGCTGCCAACAGGCACAGTCAGTGTCCCTACACCTAGCCAGAGGGTCCTAGCAGTGATCACAACCTCGGTCGACTTAGATAGAAAAGGTAGAGGTCTAGGTGACCTAAGTGATAGTTTGAAGGTCATGCTGAGGCAAGGATAACTCATAAGTTGTCTGTAAGATCGAAGGTGACCAACTATTTAGTTCATCCACTGAGAACAACTGTGGGGCTGCTACTAATCAGACATGCTCCCAAGCAGCTAACCCTAACTCTCCACAGGCAGCTAATCATAACTCCTAGCCTTGAAGTAACACCGTGATACTATGGTATGATTCCCTTTAGCCTTCAACCTAGTCTGTTCAAATCTCCTATGGCTTCCCTGGGCATTTCGTAGCCTCGTAGGATGGTTTATCTGGAATTAGCCACTCGCGGTAACCTGTACGTGGGCTTCTATAAGAGTAGGATGGGGTGTTGGCCCCGCATCTAACTGTTAATGAAGTTCCCTCCTTAGGGTATCCACTGACCTATTAGACTTGGAACAACTGGGATGGTGTCCTGAGTATCCTGTATGACAAGCACTTAGACGACTGAAACTAACAGTCACTAATAGTAACAAACTACATGGCAGGCTGACCTTCAATTCACTAGGCAACCCTGGCACCGCTGACTCTACGGTAAGACCATCCTATTCAAATTCTGGCCTAGTAGGCGTCAAGATACTTCAATGTCCTATGGGCGAGCTTCACTGACAATACAGGCGTCAAACTGAAAGCTATATTGCCCCGATGTGCCCTATTCTATCCAACTTATCAAATTAAGCCCCACAACTAACCATAATCTTCTAATACCTTGACATGACAACAAAACATTAGAATTCTACTACGACAGAACAGAGGACTTTCTGTGACACTCCATACCCTTTCCCGACAAGGGATACTGCAATATACTCTTAATATGTTTTCTAATAGCTTACCACAACATACATAATCATAATCTACTGACAACAACTAATCATAACATACATGATTCTTATCTTCTAGCAGTAGCTAATTAGAATATATAAGCTCATTATCTACTGGCATCAACTAATTACAATACACAGGATCAGTGCTTGTTTCAAAGGCCTAGGTCATATCACTATACGACGAGAATAACTTACCGAAGAGATAAACCTTAACATACCTCAAATGCCGACTCTCATTTAACTGATTATGTCCAACCTGTAGCCACTGATTCCATTCAATTGCAGCCCTTACACTGAGAGATTAAGGCAATTTTCAATACTAAGACTTCGGAAAAGCACAATATCTTTCGATAATAATAACTGCAATTCAATCCATTTAATTTTGTTGAAAACTCATAATTTCTCGAGAGTAAAGAAAGGAGAAATGCTTACCTATTGCCTGTGGCTGTGTAGGATGCAATTTGGAGTAATTTTGACAAATCCAACAACCTTTACTCGGTGGGGTTCCAGTATACCAAGCGAATTTTAAAGAAATCACTCTGCAAAGATGTTTCTCATAGGCCTAGAACTTATTATCCGAAGTTAATTTGCGTTTGGATGGAGTTTGACAACGTAATTTGACGAAAATTAATCGAAACCCACATTTATCTCTTTGTTAAGTCGAAGAAGATTTGAAGTAAATGATTTGAAATCATCACATGAAGCTTATATAGGGATAGGGCGGCGGAAAGGGGTGGAGCCCCATGCTGGTTATCGCGCCAAGATGCTTCCACGCCACACTGCGTAGGGCACTAGCAGGGCTGGCGCGTCATGCTACCCATTGTGCAGGCCCTCCCGGCCTGGCCTCGCCTGACCTTGCTAATTCACTTGACGATGTCCTCGCTCGTCCTGTCTCCGAAGCTCTTCCCGCACTTGTCAAGCTCTCATTGCTCACCACAAGCCCATGCGTATGCACACTAGCCGCTAATATCTTACGGGGTGTAACATCATCCCTCCTTAGGAACATTCGTCCTCGAATGTAATCTTTAGGCTTAAAGGACTCAATTCTTTTAAATAATGCCAAAAAAATTTCGGCAGAGTCTCCTCTAAATTGTGGACTATCTAAAAACCTGAAATGCATAAAAGTCCAACATAGGCGTCTCACAGGACGCTGCAAGCAACGATACAACATAGCTTCGTATCATAAAAGCGAATAACTAAACAATACAGATATTACACGTAAAAACATAATAGTTGAACAACAATCTCACCTCAACTACTTAATCTGGGCCAGGTTTGGAATAAGAGAGGATATCTAGACCTCATGTCATCCTCAGCTTCCCAGGTCATCTCTTCTACCTTTTTATTCCTCCATATGATTCTACTAGGCTACAACTTTGGTTCTCAAGATAGCCCTTATGGATCTGGCAATTTAGTATAACTATGGGAGTCTCCTCATGGGAGTAACCCGAGCATCCTCGAATTAGATAACCCGAGAAAGGTCTCTTACGCACTTGCTTAACATTGATCAACAGATCCTAGCCTCGAAGGAAACTTTATCTCATAGGCCACTTGAGCGATCATCCAGAGGATCTGGTACAACTTAGTAAATCTAGGGCTGGACTTGCCCTTCTTATCAGCTCTTATAAAGCCCTTCATAGGCGAGACTTTGAGGAATACCCATTCATTTCTTTCATCCCTAACTCTCCATACCATGCGTTAGACAAGGCTTCTGACGACCCTAGGCTTCCAACACTTATCTTCGAGTGAGTTTAACTTTTCCCCCCTTGACTGATGTAGTATGCCCGATTCGGTTATCCCTAACTTACCTACTCCAGGACATCATATAGGGAACATGCACTTCAACCCACATATCTATGGGCATCTGAGTTATGTTCTCTGCTTCGCCATTTGTTTGGGGACGAGAAGTCATACTCAAATTAACATGCATCCTAATTTTTTCTGATATCCTTTTCAAAACATAGCTGTGAGTTGTGCCCCTTTGTTAGAAGTTCATAGACGCTGAGGCACCACATAGCTGGAGTATTTCTTTAGTATTTAATTCAGCATAATCTTTAGCTGAAACATACTTCTAACCAGCAAGAGGTGTGTTGATCTCCTTAGCTTTTCAACAATGACCCAAATGAGGTCATGTTTACGCCTGGTAAGAGGTAACCCTATAGTTATATTAATTTTGTCTACTTTCCATTTTCATGCAGGCATGCCTATTTTTAGAATTAGCCTACCCAGTTTTTGAGGTTTTGCCTTTCCCTGCTGGCCTTTGGAGTTCCGTGCACAACTCGACAATATCTTTATTCTTCCTATGCCATCTGTAGGTTCTTCTATACCCTGATGCATCTTCATCAAACTCTGGGTGGTGGGAATAACGAACATGGTATACCTCTGCTACAATCTACTAGCGAAGCCCTACCACATTTAGAATGCAAAGTCGACCTCTGGGTCTCAAGGCCCTATCTCCTACTATCTCGAAGACCGATGACTTCTCCTGCTGTCCCTTATCTCTACCTGCACTGGACTAGTATCTTCGTACCGTCACCCCTTTACCACCATCACTAGAGGTGATACTGTAGAATTCTAGATCATAATCTCACTATCCTTTAAATATCATCCTAATGCTCATTCCTCGACATTCAACGACGATTCTAAGCTCTATTAGCCTACTATAGCCTGGAGGTGATGTTGTTTTCCTCCAGAGCTAGATACTCGTGTCTTCCCCTTACTTCTATAGGATTAGATCTGGGATTCTTGTCCCCTGCATCATACTGACCAGGATATTACTGACCAAGTACACCAAACCTGTATCGTCCTAACCCGCACTCGGGCCAATTTCATTCATATAATCTCTCTGTCCTTCGACATATCAAACTAGGGCCATAACCATTATTCTGCAGGTATGTCCTACCGTTATTAGCACCCTGTGGCGGAATCAACCTATTTCTGACCTGAGCTTTACTATTTCTGGGGTTTTATCTCATATAGACTCTCACACGTACTTAAGTGCTACGAACAAACTTATCTGTCCTCTTGATTTACTACCATGAGGGTCTAGGTAACTTTGTAAACGCTAGGGATCTTAACCACTTTTTAATCCCTCTTGGAATCAACAGTTCTAGCCCTCCTTTACTCTTTATTCTGGGCAACATGACTCTGATACTTACGCTTTCTGTTGTATTGAAAGAATAAGCTGGGAGGTGGAAAATGACCCAATCATTCTATAACAGGGCTAAGGCGCAAAATTCAACAAACTCTAAAAGCTGTAGGTACAAACCTCGCACAATCCTTTGCATATTTTAGGTAATACAACATTAACTGTTGTCTTTGTCTAATTCGAAATATCTACTAAGTAAGCCAACTCGTATATATATTATACTCTGACCTCCTATCCCGAGGCTGAAGAAAGAACTGGGGACTGTGCTGACATATCTATTACCTTATGAGGTTCCTGGTGCCCCGGGAGGATGATAGGGAGATTAAGAGACGTCAGCTTCCGCCCTTAGGCTGATTGTCCCCCAACTGTGGTACCTCACTGGTACCCTCCCCTACTGTTGTAGCTGACTTGCGGCTGACTAAACTCTGTCCCATACCAAACTTATTCTATACAAACATAATAATGAAATCTTAGGGACTCATCTCTATACAACTCAGCTCTATAGCACGATCTGAGAAGGAGGGGTAACCACGCTATTATGCCTCGTAGCCTCTGCTTATTGAATGTGGTGCACAACAAACCCATAGACAAGACTCTACTAGACACAACTTGCAAACTCCCTAGGATATGACCTGCTCTGATACCAAGTTTGTCACGCACCACCTATGGAGGAATGACTAGCACCTACTGCCACACTGGGATCTAGGCTGACCTGGTTGGGTATAGGTAACTTTGATGCCTTCCAGCAACTGAAATCAAGAAAACAAGTTACTATATCTCAGCTGTAAACACAGCCTCGGGCCACACAGTACCTGTAAAGGAAGATAGCTAACCCAGCCAACATAATAAAAATGGATCCTATTCGGGCCGAAGAGACCATCATGCTGTCTAGTTATAACAGGAATGAAACGAGACGCTATACTCGGCCCCACACGGCCAACACATAAAATAAGACATATATGGGCCCCACACAACCAACAACAACCAACTAACTGAATACTGTAGTTTTCAAGCATCTAAGAGTGAACATATTGGTTGGGACAGGGCCCCGGCCTACCCAAATGCTATACAAATAAAAGATAGGTAACCTCTACAACCTGACAACTTTGAATGAAAGGAGCTGGCCGATCTACAGACTCTGGACAACTTCTAGGATATCTCAAAACCTGTCTGTCTAAACTGCAAGCAAGTATGCAACACCCCATAGTTTGGCGTCAGTCCAATATGTGCTGAATATTTAAGGCATTAACAAAACGCTGATTAGAAGCTGATAAAAACTGAAAATAAGAAGCATGAAGGGGCAGGAGATAACCTGTATGCTTTCTTATCCATAACCTGCATCTAGTAAATCACTACACGTATGTGAGCTGAAATTGTATGACTATACATTTATAAGCTATAGTAAATAGTCAAGTACACAAATAAGAACCTTACCCGGCCCCCAAAAGCATGGAAGGTACAAGCAACACAGTAAAAACCTACCTGAGCCCCCATAAGCCTCGACAGGTTCCAATCAGTCTATATACCCCTATTGGTACGCCTTAGGCCCTGCAAGTAACTGTAATTGTATTTGAGCCATCTGGGCTCCTGTAACTGAATATGAGTCGTCTGGGCTGCTGTAACTGAATATGAGCCGTCTAGGCTCCTATAACTGATTGTGAGCCGTTTGGGCTTCGATAACTGAATATGAGTCGTGTAGGATCCTGTGGCTGTGTCTGAGCCATCTGGGCTCCTATAATTATGTTTGATCCACCTGGTCTCCTGTAATCATTTCTGGGCCAACTGGGCTCCTGTAACTGAATATGAGCCATCTGGGCTCCTGTTACTAAATGTGAGCCGTCTGGGCTCCTGTAACTAAATATGAACCATTTGGGTTCCTGTATTTGAGTATGAGTCGTCTGGGCTCCTGTAACTAAATATGAGCCATTTGGGCTCCTGTAACTGAATATGAGTTGTATGGGCTCCTGTAACTGAGTATGAGTTGTCTGGGCTCCTCTAATTGAATATGAGTCGTTTGGGCTCCTTAGGCCTAGTGAGACCGCTACTCTTACTCGCCCCTGAACTTGTCTATATAGCTGCCAACAGGCATAGTCTGTGTGCCTACACCTAGACAGAGGGTCCTGGTAGTGATCACAACTTCCGTAAGGCCAACAATAGACAATAACTCCCCCCGAACATAGCTTACAACTTTCATCATACTATGCTCTCCAAAGAGCAACTCTTCTCAAAATCTCACTCAAAAGGTGATGAGTTGGAATACCATTCTAAATAAGGATTCTTGTGGTTCCGGAGGATCCAACTACAAGAGAACCAAGAACGGAGGGCTTTCCCCCCTTTCCACCCGACTCTTTGGTCTTAAGAACGTTGGTTTTAAGAATGAGTCATTGCCCTTCTCCGACCTTGACTGCCCAATATGAGAGCGGACAACTAATGCGTACCACTTATAGAACAGGGTTCTATGGTTGGTCCGTGACCCCTGGATGCTGAAGGTGTCCTTGGGGTGATCTCGTAGTTCCTATGGGGTGGAGATGATGTATTTGAACAATAGTTTTGGTAATATTAATAGTCGACTTAGACGTGAAAGGTCGAGGTCTAGGTGACCTAAGTGATAGTCTGAATGTCATGCTGAGGCAAGGATAACTCATAAGGTATTTGTAAGGTCGCAGGTGGCAAACTATTTAGTTCCTTCACTGAGAACAACTAGGGGCCGCTACTAATCAGACATGCTCCTAAGCAGCTAGCCCTAAACCTCCACAAGCAGCTTACCATAACTCCTAGCCTTGAAGTAACACAGTAAAACTATGGTACGAGTCCCTTTATACTTCAACCTAGTCTGTTTAGATCTCCTATGGCTTCCCTAGGTGTTTCATAGCCTCGTAGGCAGGTTTATCTTGAACTAGCCACTCGCGACAACCTGTATGTGGGCTTCTATAAGAGTAGGATGGGGTGTTGGCCCCACATATAACTACTAATGAAGTTCCCTCCTTAGGGTATCCACCGATCTATCAAACTTGGAACAACTGGGATGGTGTCTTGAGTGTCCTGTACAACAAGCACTAAGACGACTGAAACTAACAGTCACTAACAGTAGCCAACTACATGGCAGGCTGACCTTCAATTCATTAGGCAACCCTAGCACCGTTGACTCTAGGGTAAGACCATGCCATTTAAATTTTGGCCCAAGAGGCGTCAAGATACGCCAACGGCCTCTAGACAAGCTTCACTGCCAATATAGGCGTCAAGATGAAAGTTATATAGCTCGGATGTGACCTATGCTGTCCAACTTACCAACTCAGGCCCCACAGCTAACCATAAACTTCTAAGGCCTTGCCATGACAACAAAACATTAGAATTCTACTAATATTGTGAATAGAAGAATAGAGGAGTTTCTGTGACACTCCTAGTGTGAGTTACACTTAATATACTCTATCCCAACAAGGGATACTGCAATATACTCTTAACACATTTTCTAGTAGCTAACCACAACATACATAATCATAATTCACTGATAGCAGATAATCACAACATGCATGATATTTATCTACTAGTAGAAGCTAATTACAACATATAAGCTCATTATCTACTGGCAAGAGCTAATTATAATATACAGGATCATTGTCTTGTTTTGAAGGCGTAGGTCATATTACTATATAACGAGAATAACTTGCCGAAGAGATAAGCGTGGTTACCCTCCTTTCTTCTTCAGTTGTGTTGTAGAGCTATGTTGTATCGAGTAAATCCATAGGCTTACATTATTCTACTTATTTTCATAGGAAATGTCGGATGCACTACAGACCACGACGGGTCGGGAGATAGACGTCGTGGCAGGAGAAAGCGCTAGCAGGGTGCCTCAGTAAGAGATGTCCCAATCTGAGGGCGTTAGGGAGACTTCATCCCAATCTCCCCAACACTCTTCGCAACGCCAGGACCCCCCAAGGGTAGTAGGCATGTCAGCTCCACCCCCAGCGGTTCCTATACCTATACCATCATATCAGGAGGTTAGGAGCGTTGTCTATATGTTAGCTCAGATGATGGCTGCTCCGCGCCAGCCCGTGGTACCAGTGCTTGCTAAATATTTGGGAGGACCTGGAAGTCAAAGAGTTCCTTGCCCTGAGACCCCCACAATTCACAAGAATGGACCGTGGAGTGGACCCTAAAGATTTTTTGGACCAGTTGCAGCGGATCTTTAGCGTGATGCATGCCACGTCTGCGGAGTCAGTTGAGTTAGCAGTATTTCAATTATAGGACATAGCAATATTGTGGTAAGAGAGATGGACAAGGTCCCGAGGCAGGGAAGTTCCCCCTCGGACTTGGTCTAGCTTTTTAGAGGCCTTCATAGATCATAACTTGCCACAAGAAATCTGACAAGCCCAGGTAGATTAGTTTTTGCACCTGGAACATGGCTTGATGAGTGTCCGAGAATATGCAATGAGAAATTTGTGGATACCATGCCAGCCATGGTACATCGGTTTATTATGGGTCTTCTCCCATAATATGTGGAAACTTGTGTTATAGCTACTTTAGGGGAGGACATGGACATTGCCTACAGTCAGGCTTTCGCTCAGAATATTAAAGGGATCAGGCAGTGACAACGGGAGGTTGAAAGGATAAATCAACAATAGCGCTGGAGGGCCAGGCCCAGCGACGTGCAGGTAGAATTCCTAGGCGGACCTAGGCCATGAATATCAGGTAGGCCACCGAGACCCCCACTTCTACAGCATCAGGGTGGTAGACCAAACCGCCAAGGGCAGTAAGGACCCAGCGAGAGCTCACAGGCATCAGGCTCTCAGCAGCAGAGTGGATCAGATTAGTGCAGGTCCACTATGCCATGTTGTACTATTTGCATCCGACGTCATTTTGGGGCGTGCAGGTATGGTTCTGCTACTTTTTATACCTGTGGACAATAGGCTCATATAATGAGAGATTATCTAGCTAGAGGTCAGGGTGATCGGAATCGAAAAGACAGATCTTCAGTAGGGTCACATGCCCCAGTACCTTCAATAGGGAACAGGCCCTCATCTCCAGCCGGTAGAGGTCGAGGTAGATCAGGGGCATCTAGCTTGGGCAGTGGTCCGGATTCCACCTATGCTTTACCAGGGTGACAAGAGTGGCGACAAGAGTAAGAGTAGTTGTCGGATGTTGTGAAAGGTATGCTGAACATTTTCTCTCACTCAGTTTATGCTTTGATAGACCCAGGTTCAACTTTGTCCCATGTTACTCCACTAGTGGCCTGAATGTTTGGTATAACGCCAGAATTTCTCCAACGACCCTTCTTGGGGTCTATACCTATCGGTGATTCTAGTTTTGCTAAAAGGATTTACCGGGGTTGCACAGTACAGGTTGTCAATCGCCAGACTTTAGCAAATTTAGTGGAGCTAAAAATGATTGATTTTGATTCAATCATGTGTATAGATAATCGAAAGTTGAATAAGGTTACTATTAATAATAAATACCCTCTTCCCAAGATAGATGACTAGTTTGATCAGTTGTAAGGGGAGAAATATTTTTCTAAGATCGACTTAAGGTCAGGGTATCACCAGGTGCAGGTTTGGGAGAAAGATATCCCAAAGATAGCTTTCAGGACCAGGTATGGTCATTTTGATAATAATATTAACTATAATTCAACTCTATTTAAAACTCACAATTTCTTAAGAGTATAGAAGGGAGAAATGCTTACCTATTGCCTGTGGCCGTTTAGGATTCAATTTGGAGTAAGACCGACAACCTTTGTATAGAATGCTTACATATTCTGTACATATTGTACTGGCGCTCATCTTTGGGGCGCTGCATTACTTGCCTATAGGTGCGGATAGATGTTGTTCAGGACGTTTCTAGTCACCAGCCAGAGTCTACAGTCCTGTTAGCTCCTTTTCTCCAGAGTTGATAGTTAGAGAAGGTTTGTTATTTTGTTGTATAGCTTTTCGGTAGGTCGTGGCTCTGTCCCGACCAATATTCCACTCTTAGAGGCTTGCAGGCTATATTTTCTCTGTTGATTGTTGTTGTTGTTGTCTTTGTGGGGCCCATGTATGTTTTCTCTTGTGTGAAGGCCGTGTGGGCCTAGTTTGGCTGTTAATTAGCAGCCTTGTTGGCTATAGCCTATTTTTGACTGCCTAATCTCATTCTGTTATAACTAGACAGCATGGTGATCTTGTCAGCCTACATAGGATCCCTTTATTGTCTTGTTGTTGGTTAGCTATTTTCGTTTACAAGTGGTTATGCAGCCTTGTCGATAGGATGCTATGTTTGCAGCCGAGATATAGCTCGTTATTTTCTTGATTTAAAGAGCGGGTAAGCACTAAGAGTGAATAAGCCCTTCCAGGTCAGCTCAGATCTCAGTATGGCATTAGGTGCCAGTCATGTCTTCCAAGGTGGGGCGTAACAAACTGCTTATGTTTTGAGAAAGCTAAGGAAGCATAAAAAGAACTATCCCACCCATGATTTGGAGTTAGCTATAGTGGTTCATTCCTTGAAAATATGGAGGCATTAATTGTATGGTGTGCATGAGGATATTTTTACTGATCATAAGAGCCTCCAGTATATCTTCACACAAAAAGAGTTGAATTTGCGGAAGTGTCGTTGGATAGAATTGCTAAAAGACTACAACATGAACATTTTGTATAACCCAGGGAAGGCTAATATTGTAGCAGATTCCCTTAGCCGTAGATCTATGGGATGTTTAGTACATCTAAGGCCAGAAAAGCAGGAAATGGCTCGAGAATGTCACCGGTTAGCCAGTTTAGTAGTTCGGGTAGCAAATTTAGGGGATAATGGGGTTGTGATTCAGAATACAACGGTATCATCCCTGGTTGTAGAGGTAAAGGAACGATAGTATGAGGACCCTAACCCAGTACAACTCAGAAGTAAGTTTCAGCAAGGTGAATTACCAGCCTTCGAGTTAACAGAAGATGGGGTCTTAAGATTCAGAGGTCGCCTATATGTTCTAGATATAGCAAGGCTCTGCCAGCAGATTATGTAGAGGTACATTATTCTCGTTACTCTCTTCAACAGGGCTCAATGAAGATGTACTATGATATAAAGGAGATATACTGGTGGCCTGGAATGAAAAAAGGTGTAGTTGAATTTGTAGCACAGTGTCCTAATTACTAACAGGTAAAGGCTGAACATCAGAAACCTAGCGGATTGACTCAGGAGATAGCAGTGCCTATGTGGAAATAGGAAGCAATTAATATGGAATTTGTGATAGGGTTACCTCGCACCATGAATAAATTCGACTCCATTTGGGTCATTTTCATTAGACTAACAAAGTCAGCCCATTTCTTGCTAGTCAGGACTACCTTTTTAGCCGAAGACTACGCCTGAGTTGTATATCAAAGAGATAGTCCAACTCCATGGTATTCCAGCATCCATTATTTCTAAAAAGGGGCACAATTCACAGCTAGATTCTGCAATCACTTCAGAAAGGCTTGCGACACAAGTTAATCTGAGTACATCTATCCATCCATAGATAGACGGCCAGGCAGAGCACACCATTCAGACTCTTGAGGATACATTACGAGCGCGTGTGCTAGACTTTGGAGGAAGTTGGGATGAGCATCTACCCCTTATCGAATTTTCATACAATAATAGTTATCATTCTGCTATCCATATGGCGCCTTATGAGGCCTTATATGGCGGAAGTGTAGGTCCCCTATAGGATAGTTTGAAGTAAGGGAATCAGGGTTAATCGGACATGATATAATCCACCAATCAAAAGAGAAAATGAAACTCATCAGGGAACTCTTGTTGATAGCTCAGATTCATCAGAAGTCCTATTCTGATGTGTGGCATAGAGACTTGGAATTTAATGTTGATGATTGGGTATTTCTCAAAGTTTCGCCGATGAAGGGTGTGATGAGATTTTGTAAGAAGGGCAAACTTAGTCCTAGGTTCATTGGCCCGCATCGGATCCTCCGAAGGATAGGCCAAGTGTCATATGAGCTAGAACTTCCTCCAAAGCTAGATTCTGTTTATCCATTCTTGCACGTGTCAATGTTGCAAAAATGTATAGGGGACCCGTCTCGGGTTATTCCAGTCGAGGATGTTCAAGTTACTAAAGAGTTAGCCTCAAAGAGACTCCAGTTGCTATACTATGTTGCTATGTTCGTAGTTTAAGGAATAAAGATGTAGCCACCATTAATGTCCTGTGCAAGAACAAAAATGTAGAAGAGGTGACTTGGAAAGCTGAAGATGACATGAGGGCTAGATATCCTCACTTATTCCAGACCTGACAGTCGAGGTGATATTGTTGTTCGGATGTTACTTGCTGCCTATATTATTAGTATTGTTCAGGTCTTCACCTCTATGTGGTGGAGTAGTTATTCATACTATCTTGTAAGATACCTATGTTGGACTTTTCTGCATTTTAGATTTCTGGATAGTCCATATTATAAGGGAGACTCTACCGGAAATTTTCTACCAGCAGTTAAAAGAGTTGAGTCTAAAGATTACATTTCACGACGAATGTTCTTAAGGGGGGATAATGTTATACCCCATAAATTTCCATAGTACGCCATTATTTGTACACACATATTATGAATTATATCATATAGCACACTTGGGAGAAGGCTCGGGGGTGAACACACGAGCGCATCATCAAACAGACAGGAGGTGGGGACAGGGAGGCCGGGCGCCGCATCGCAGCTTCCCCCTGCGCACGGACACGTCGTGCCCCTTGTGTTGCAATATGGGGGGCGGCTGCGCACCCCCTGCCACCGCGATAGATATATATACGCCTACCTTGATGATTTAAAATCATTCCGAAAAAATTTCCTCAACCCAAAAGAGAGAGCAACGTGGGTTTCATCTAATTTTTCTAAAATTACGTTGCTAAACTCCGTCCTAATGCAAATTCACCTTAGATAACAACTTCTAGGCTTATGAGAAGCATATCTGCGGAGTTATTTCTTGAAAATTCACTTGGTGTACTAGAACCCCGCCGAGTAAAGGTTGTTAGGATTATATCAAATTGAGTCCTAAGAGGCTACATGCTATAGGTAAGCATTTCTCCCTTCTAAACTCTCGAGAAATTATGAGTTTTTGGGTGAGTTAAACAGAGTTGAATCATAGTTAATATTATTATCGAAAGATATCTTTGTTTGTCGAGTTTTAGTATTGAAAATAGCCCTATTCTCTCAACGTAAGGGTTGTAGTTGAGTGGAACTGTCGGCTATAGGTTGGAAATAATCTGTTAAACGAGAATCATCATTCAAGATATGTTAAGGCTAATTCCTTTGGCAAGTTATAACTGTCGTCTAGTAACGCGACCTATATCCTTGTAAGAAATCCATAAGCATGTACGTAATGATTAGCTTCTACTGTTAGTTTAATATTAGTGTCTATGATTTTAGTTGGGACCGACCCTACCTTATATAGCCTTCCGTTGACCAACCTCACGGTTACTAGCTGCGTCATCTCCTATGGGGATATATAGATCGCACAGAGGAGCTCTATGTTGTTCGACAGGACTATATTCATAGCCAAGGGCCATATTACAGTCCATCCGCGAATGAGATTATATTTTTATGTTTATCGACATCACTGAACCTCCGTCGAACCTTATGTTCCCAAGGTGAAGCTATAGGAGCCCATTAGGATTAGACACAGCTACAGGAGCCCAGCGGACTCAGTTGCAAACCCAGAGACCAGGTAGGTTGGCTATAGTTACCTGTTGACTCATATTGACCATGCTAAGCGAATATAGATTGGAGTATACTCGCCAGGGCTTATGGGGGCCCGGGGTGAGTTATTCTGTGCTGGTTGTACCTTCCAGGCCTATGGGGGGGAAGGTAAGGTTCTTTTTTGCATTAGTTAATGTTAGTTATACAACAGGTTGTGAGGCTATTCAGGTTATACCTCTTATCCTTTCTATTGACCTCTTTCAGTTCTATTATCAGTATTATCAAGTCATTTTCATTACTACCTTACATATTCGATACATATTGTACTGACGCTCATCTTTGGGGCGCTGCATTACTTGCCTGCAGGTGCAAATAGACGTGGTTCAGGACCTTCCTAGCGCCATCTAGATTCTGCAATCCCGTCAGCTCCTTTTCTCCAGAGTTGATAGTTAGAGAAAGTTTGTTCTTTTGTTGTACAACTTTTGGGTAGGTCAAGGCTCTGTCCCGATCATTATTCCACTCTTAGAGGCTTGCAGACTATAAATTCTCAGTTGTGGATTGTTATTAGTCGTGTGGAGCCTATGTATGTTATATTTTACGTGTTGACCATGTGGGGACTAGTTTAGCTATTTGTTAGCATCCTTGTCGGCTATAGAATGATTGTGACCGCCTGTTTTCATTCTTCTATAACTAGACAACATGGTGGTCTTGTCAGCTCGTATAGAGTCCCTTTATTGCCTTGTGATTGGTTAACTGTCTTATTGTGCATGTGGCCTTGTCGGTATGATGCTTTATTTATAGTCGAGATATAGCTCGTTGTTTTCTTGATTTGAATCGCTGGTATGCACCAGAGGTGCATGAGTCTAGCTAGGTAAGTTCAGATCCTAGCATGGCATCAGGTGGCAATCATGACTCCCAAGGTGGGGCGTGACATCCGCACCCCTTCTTGGTAAGTTTTAACGTCTCAGATTTATTTATGTTTCATCAATTTGGTACCAATGGTTCTATTTTTTCTTCAAATATTTATTTTATTATTATTTTTTGTTATTTATATTTTTATTTCCAAATTATCTAATTATAAATAAATTTGAAATAAGTTTATTTTACATATTATGAAAAAGTTCATTTTTTGTATTTTACATCTCTCGTTATGAAAAATGAATTGCCTTATGATTGGAACCTCTTAAGAAATCCAATATTCATATTGGTCTAGTTCAAATTTACTTATGAAGCAAAAAATTTAAGATTCTCAATAGAAAGTATGTTAGATTTCAATTATTATAATGATTAGAAATATTCCATAACAGA
>JACEIK010004934.1:27654-40490 GCA_018107945.1 Datura stramonium
CTTTCTCTCTCTCCCTTTCTCTTTTTTGTGTTTTTTTTTTGTATTTTTTATATCAAAAATGACACAATTGATATATGAGAGAATTGATATAACCTAAATGCATGTATTAATACAACAAATACAATTGTCTAATTACTCAAAAATTATAGAAATATAAATAGAGATGGGTGAAAATACAAATACAGAGAGATGTGAAAAAATAGTATACAAAGAGGGAGAGAGGAAAGAGAGAGAGAAAAAAAAGAGAAAGAGGGAGGGAGAGAGAGAGATAAGGGCGAGAGAGGGCAAAGAGACAGGAGAGAGGGAGAGAGAAAGAGAGATATGAAAGACCATATACTAACTATAGCATGATTTTTGGTAATTTTCTATTTTTCAAAAGATAGTATTTCATATTTACCTCAACACATTAATTAGTGTATTTGTATTTGATATATTTAAATAATAAAAATACAACGTATAACACATTAAATATTTTCATATTTTATAAATAATGATAATATTGCTACGTAATCCTATTTTCGGCCAAAACAGCGGCCATTTATGTAATTTTCTCTATTTTTTTTATAGAATTTAGTTGTAAACCCATCAGGTCCAGGGGCACTATTAGGACCCATACTGTACACCGCACTCTTTAATCTACTCTTTAAAAGGTAAATCAATGGGCATCTCATTATCCTCACCAGTACCCTATTTTTCAATAACATTAAGCTCTGAGAAGTTATTATACTTGATTCATTTTGAAAAAATTAACAACAGCTTTTATGATTCCTTTGAAATAATTAGCAACAGCTTCTGAGAAATCTTGAGTACCTTCCACCCACTAGTAATGTATATCTTGGATCTTATTGATGTTAAAGCTTCCTCCTCCTATATCTAAGCACACTATGAAAGTAAGCAGAATTGGAATCACTGTCCTTTAACCATTTTTCTCTAGCTTTCTATTTCAAAATGCACTCTTGAATCTTGAGGTAAAATATATAATCAGCTTTGATCTTGTTAAACCTACATCTATTACTATCTGAATTGTCATGAACCAATTGTTGCTCAACAGTATCCAGTTCCTTTGTGAATCTTTTATGCTCACTATAAATATCTCTTGGCCTAGAGCTAAGCTTAGCGGTAGTGCTCTTAAGTATTTGATGAATAGACCATATTGAGTTACCATTATGTTCAACATCCCAGAAAGACTTCACCACCTCTAGGATGTTTTCATGCTCAGCCCACGTATTAAGAAACTTAAAATACCTTACCATAGAGTCTTCAACTTTGCTAATTTGAACAAGAAGAGGAACATGATCCGAACAGTCTCTTGCCAGGTGAGTGATATATATGGATACCCCCTATTGTTACACCAAGTAAAAATATTTCTAAAAAAACCTGCATCCTGTAGTCCACATTGCTCCATACAAGAGTCAAAATCAAAGGATCTTATCCACTCTAAAAGGAGTGCCCCCTTCTTTTTCTCTAACTTCAGAAATGATGTTAAAATCGCCCATGATACCCCATGGGCCCTGTAAGGAATCTGCTGATTAATTTATGTCTTTCCACAATTCTTTTCCTATATGAGTTCGACACTTAGCATAAGGTCAAGGTAGTATGAATTACGTCCCCAGATGCATATATGTCATTCAGTTTGCAAGTAACCTGCTGCTCTGGGTCCTTTTACTATATTCACAGTACAATCATTAGTCCAGAGCAACCAAATCTTATTGTTGATACTGGCATGACAACCCTGCATTTTAATGCTTCTCATGCAATTCATAATTTGATCAGCATTTACAAAAGACATAATACATAAATAGACACTCAAACTTAGCCTCAACTGACAATTAAGCAGTCAAACTTTGGGAATGCATATCTAGGTACTTCAACTTGATTTCACTGTGTTAGTTGAGCACTCCAACTTTCAAGATGATCATCTAGGCACCTCAACTTGATTTTACTGTTTCATGTGTCACATCAACATTGTGTGCCTACAAGATATAGTGAGGACTAGATGAAGTGCTTAGTTGTTAGTTGAGACCAAGTTGAGGTGCCTAGATGTGCACTCTCAAAATTTGAATGTTTAATTATCAGTTAAGCAAGTTGAAGTGCCTATTTATGTATTATGCCTCCACGAAAAGTTCTTGTAAACATATGAAAATGATGTTATATTAATTCTTGAGAGTTTTGAGTCTTTCAAATGCACATTGGGACTTAACACTTCTAATATTCCATGACATTGTATTAATCACGAGGAACAGAAGTTTCAAGCTTTTGCATCATGATTTTATTTTCTACATGTCCCACACTTTTATCTTGTCCCTTATCAGCTACAATCAAGTCGTTGATGAAGAATCATTAAATGCTAAGATAAATTGTTGTGTCATCTCCATCATCATCTCAACTTCCTCATTGTGATTTTTTTCATCAATGTTGAGAAGGTGATTGGATTCCTCATCTCTGCTCTCTTGATTTTCAAAAGGTTGTTCCTCCTCCATCTCTTCTGAAGCTGTTTCAAAATGGAAGTACTCATCCTTTTAGTGAGCTCCAGCAGACTCATTGGAAAGATGAATATCCATGTCAATTTTACCTTCATTTGTTTCTTGACCATGCCTTCTACTATTCCGAGCTTCCTCTTATACACTGAGCTCCTCTTGCGCCATTATATCAAAAACAGTCCAGGATCAAGAGGTTTCTCCATAAGAGGGTGAATCATTATATCAACCATATTAATTTCCTCCTTGTTCTTAAAGTTGAAATTTGATTCAGTTTCCTTTTCCAAAGTACTGCTGGAGGTGTTGTTGATACTCCCTTTCTTCTTTTTCCTCTCACCCGGAGTAACTGTAAAGTCAAAAATAGATTCCTTTTTCCTTTTAATTTCCTAGAATTGATTTGGTTTTTTCCACCCTCTGCTTCCTCTGTCTCACTAGGACCAGATGCCATGTTGATTTTCTCCCAAGCTTTTGCCTTGGAACTACTTTTCCGAGATATTGCTGCAAATTTGAACATTGATACCTGAATTGTTTCCTCACTTGGACTGCTTTGGGATGCACTATACTCTTTTTCCTTGTTGACATTTCCTTTGTACACATGAATTGTTGGCGTTGTTTTTGGACTTGTTTTTTCCTTTTCCTCTAGTAACAGTTTTCTATCCTTCTTCCTCTTCCATCTTTTTCTCCTCTATAGAAAACAACTGGTAACTCCGGACCACAGAGAGCTTACCAATCAAGATGGAACTCTACTCGGCTATAAGGATCACAGACTACCTACGAATCAACACCTGCAAACATGTATGCAGCGTCCCAGGCTCGGGGCATCAGTATGGAGATATATCGAATATATAAGGTAATAGACAGTTAAAACAGATGTACAATATGATAGAAAGGAATACAAGGGGACACCAATAGATCAACCCAATTCACGAATAAAAAACAACAACTTGCAAGACAATACCTGACTCCCATCAAGATTATCCAACAACCACAATAAGCTCGGCCGCTGCCGGCTCACGTATTCAATTTACAGCTAACCAAAATAATCAACAATACAAGCAATACTATAAAAAACAATAATAAAAAAGAATTGGTCATAAGACTTGTTAGAAGCTCTCCGGGCTACACAGGCTATTTGTAACAAGCTCAACCATGTCGGAACAACTCTCGCACCATGGTTAATGATTCACGCGAGCTCAATCCTAATGGAAGAACTTATCGCGACCCCAGGAAAGTTCAGACATATAGGGAACAACTATTGCACATGCACAAGCTTGATCCTACCAGACAAAGTCATCATACCCCGTAGGTTAGCTTCAATCCCTAGGCTTGACTCATAACTAGAACGACTCTCACGTTTTGGATACTCACAAAGCCTCAAGGGTGACAAGTTAGTACATACACAATTAACAATACAATAAATACCATACAAAATAGTAATCAACATGAATTGGTCACAAGCCTTGCCAGAAGCTCTCATGGCTACATAGGCTATTCATGACACGCTCACTATACCGGAAAAACTCTTGCGTGATGGTTAATGATTCACATGAGCTCAATCTTATTGGGAAAATTTATCACGACCCTAGTAAGGACCAGGCATGTAGGAACAACTTTTGCACATGCAAAAGTTCAACCCAACTGGAGGAAGCCATTATACCTCGTAGGCCAGCTTCAATCCCTAGGCTTCATTCGCAGCTCAAATGACTCTCGCGCGTTAAGTAATCATAAACCTCTAGGGCACTCATAGTTAGTACCTAGCAATCAACACATGAATATGCAAAAAAGTGTATTACAAACAATACTTTACTACCAAATCTCCTCAATTGTACAACCAAGCTATGTATCCCACCGACCCAGAGTCGTACCACAAACATATATATCTACATGCCAACTCAAGATACATACTCCACTTCCAAATACCACCACAAACCAGCAACCTAACAAAGAGTAATGATAGCACCAACACAGCCCACAAATTGACATAACAAAGCCACCGACCGAAATTCACAACACAACTACAACTTCATGTATTCAACCGTTCCACCGACGTATCACAAAACACCATCTTTCTTCTTAGAACGTATTGATTTGACTCCATAATCAGGACCAAGAATGTTGCCGCCAGAAGCAGAACCCCGTATTTTTTCTAGAGAATCTCCTAATTATTCCAGAGCAACTAGAAAGATATTCTTTAACCAGAAAGAATTTTGGTTCAGATGTAGGATACCTATCCAGAAGTTTTCGCAACTCAATAATAGATGATGGAATCATCAAAGATTTGACTACAACGATACTCAAAATCTGAATATATTTTCAACCGCAATAGCACCATAAAATAACATCCCAACATGAGAAGTAATAGCATGAACCAAAGGCTACAAAATAATCAATATGCATGATATACTGACGATATGGAGTTTAACGGAAAAAAATGCCAAAAGAAGGAAAGAATGGCCTTAACATACCTCAAATTCGACGATCAAGATTCAAGTCAAAACTTCACACTACAAGACAACAAGAAACTTCCATGAACAGTCCTTCATCTAACCGACACAATGCCACGACTAAATCGAAAATAGAAAACATGTATGACACATATACAGTAAGATTTCTATGGGTTTAATTTTAGAAACTTCACAGACAAAGATTTAATGATACTTACGGATCCATATCTATGATAATAAGATAGAGATCAAAGAGAAAGAGGTGTCACCCATCTAGTCCAAGAAACAGCCACCAACCAAAGGAAAAACACGACACAAACACGAGCTATTGATAGCTTCGATGATTTAGACCCGAAAACAAGCTTGGATCATGGATTAATCTCTGAGGATCATCAAGAACTCTAAGAATACTAAGGAGAGAGGGTTTAAACCATTTAGGATCTGTAAAATATGATAAATATATGACCAAACCAATCAAGGGGACTTTTATATAGTCCTCCACCATCATAGGCCTCACTTTTACAGTCTAGTGAAAACGCAAATATCTATCTATTCCGAAGAAGTATTGAAGAATGGTTTAATAAATTAGAAACTAGACTCATAGACCTTCAATTTGATAGGTAGTAGGATTCCTAATTCCTTATAGATTGGGAGAAAATCTCCTAGACATCTAACCCTAATTTTAGAGAATTTAAAAAAGTAATTTGTGATAATTTTTAACGACTTTTGTTTTACAACTTGCTTGACTTTAAATCTTAACATACAACCATAGAGTGATTCGAATACCTCATTACACATCATTATTAGCATATTAAGCAGTCTTAAACCTACATCAAAAGTATGAATTTATTGCTTAAATTATATGGAGTGTTGCATCCTTCCTTGCTTAGGAGCATTTATCCTTGAATGTTAAGAACACGCACTTATAAGTTCTAAGAGTTCATAAATCACAACAATACTCACATAGCAATCAGAATCTATGGTTCCACAACAAAACGACACCAAACAAGATAACCTTGGACCTACCAAGGTACAAACACGACACCAACAAATAATAAGATAAAGGATCATACCTGTTGTCATATCTAGTCACTAACCGACTATAGTCTTTCAGGTCACAAGCATCCTCTGCACAAGTTAGCAAATATAAATCTAGACCTGATTCCTATGATATCAGACTTACCGCATGATTTTGATTAGAAAGAAGGATAACATCCCCAATGGCTTATAGCCTCCTTCTTATGAGTACGTTGTGCAATGCACACATAAATAATACTCTACTAGACACGACTCATAGACACTCTAGGACATGTCCTGCTCTGACACCAGATTTTTCACGCCCTACACCCAGGGAGGAGCGATTGGCACTCGGTGCCTCACTTGACCAAGCGAACCCTGCAGCTAACCAACCAACAAACAAGCCTAAGTCAATGAGGCTCAGCATCACAACACAATATAACAACAGAAATAAAGACAACAACTAACATCAGCGTCTATAGAGAAAGTTGTCTCTCAAATCAACGCTTATATACAACGGGCCGACGAAGTCACACCTGAACAATAACAATTGTACAATATGGCCACC
Organism: Datura stramonium; assembly: GCA_018107945.1. NCBI lineage: Eukaryota > Viridiplantae > Streptophyta > Magnoliopsida > Solanales > Solanaceae > Datura > Datura stramonium. The sequence goes on from JACEIK010004934.1 coordinate 34,161, forward strand.
TAGGCCTACAATAGTTCTACAACCCAAAAACACCAGTATATAAGCCTTTATGAGTTGATGATATATGATCGAGACAAGGCCTCAACCTATCCAAAGTAACTCCGGATGGCATGAAGCTTACCAATCAAGCTAGAACTCCACTCAGTTACGAGGATCATGAGTTACCTATTGATCAATACCTACAGGCATATTTGCAGCACCTCTAAGCTCGGGGTGTCAGTACAGAGATGTACTGAGTATGTAAAGTAATAGATAGATAAGATAGATGTACAATATGACATAAAGGAGTATAAGGGGACACCAATAGGTCAACCCAACTCACGAATCAACAACAATAGCTCGCAAGACAATACCTGACTCTCATCTAGATTATCCAACAACCACAACAATCTATTCCACTACTAGCTCACGTATTCAACTCACAGCTAACCAGAACAATCAACAATATAAGTAATACCATACAAAATAGTAATCAACAAGAATAGGTTACAAGCCTTGCCAGAAGCTCTCATGGCTACACAGACTATTTGTAACAAGCTCCAGTATGCCAGAATAACTCTCACGTGATGGTTAATGATTCACGAGCTCAATCCTGCTGGGGGAACTTATCACAACCCCAAGAAGGCTCAGGCATATGGGAATAAATCTTGTACATGCACAAGCTCGACCCTACCAGAGGAAGCCATCATACACCGTAGGTTAGCTTCAATCCCTAGGTTTGACCCACAGCTAAAACGACTCTCGCATTGTGGGTATTTGAAAGCCTCGAGTACTCATAGTTAGTACCTACCAATCAACACATGAATACACAACACGAATATGTACAACAAATTAGCCTACAACCATAAACAATACTCTACCACCAAATCTCCTCAATCGTACAACCAAGCTATGTATCCTACCGACCCATTGTCATACCACACACGCATACATATCTATACGTTAACTTAAGCTACCCACTCGACTCTCAAATACCATCACAAAAAAACAATCCAACAAAGAGTAATGATAGCACCAAAATATCCCACATATTGATATAACAAAGCCACTAACTAAAATTCACAACACAACTCCAACTTTATGTATGCAACCGTCCCACTGTTGTATCACAAAACACCAACGACAACACTCAAAATCCAACTATATTCTAGCACCATAAAATAAAAGCCCAACAAGAAAGTAATAGCATGAATCAAAGGCTACAAAATAGCCAATACGCATGATATACCGATGATATAGAATTTAATGGAAACATGCCAAAAAAAGGAAAGAACATCTTAACATACCTCAAATTCGACAACCAAGATTCGAGCCGAAACTTCAAGCCACAAGAAACCAAGAAATTTCCATGAATATTTCTTCAACCAACCAACATGATGCCACAACTAAATCGAAAATAGGAAGCACGCACAACACATATACGGTAAGATTTCTACGAATTCAATTCTAGAAACTTCAATATGAAGATCTAACGATACTTGTGGATCCATATCTATGTTAATAAGATATAAATCAAAGAGGAAGAGGAATTACCTAGTTGGTCTCCAGAAAACAACCACCAACCAAAGGAAAAACACAACACAAACACGAGCTACTAGATAGCTTTTATGATCTAGACCCGAAAATAAGCTTAGATCATGGATTAATCTTCAAGGATCATCAAGAACTCTAAGAATACTAAGGGAGAGTGATTCCACCATTTAGGATCTGAAATATATGATAAAGATATGACCAAATCGACCAAGGCGACTTTATATAGTCCTTCACCGACCTAGGCCCTGCTTTAACGTGTCTGCTTGTGCACTCTCACGAAAACGTGAACTTCTCTCTATCTCGAAGTCTTATTAGCAAATGGTTTGTTGCTTTGGAAATTAGGCTCAAAGACCTTCAATTTTATAGGTAGTAGGGCTTCTAACTCCTTATAGATTGAAATAAAATCTCTGAGACATCTAATCCAAATTTTAGAGATCTTAAGAAAGTAATTTGTGGTAACTTTTACCGACTTTTGTTTTACAACTTGCTTGACTTCAAATCTTAATATACGACCATAGAGTGAGTCAAATACCTCGTAACATATATTTTTAGCATATTAAGCACTCCTAGACCTACCTCAAAAGTCAAAAGTATCCTTATTGCTTAAATTATACGGGGTGTTATACAAAGCTAATTATATTCTCCACCTTTCTAACCAACCTATTTTCTGAGCTTGTATATATATATATATATATATATATATGTATGTATGTATATCACCACAAGTACCTTTTAACCAAGTTCATTTTCATTTGAAGTCTTCACCACTACAGTGTTGTCAAGGTTTGTAGCCTTAATCATCTCAGCATAATCATATATTCTAATAAACTTCAATTTATAATCATCTAGATTCTGACTCATAACCTTATGTTTAGCTCTAATATAGAATTTTTCTCTACATATATTTCATACTGCATCCTAATCAACTCCTACAACTTCTTAAGTTTCATTTCAGCTTGACTGATAATTTTATCCTTGTAATGTTTATCCATGTTCTGTTAACAGACTTGTTCCTTATGAATGTGAGGCACTTATATATGAATAGATCGTAGGTATTAATAATGAAATTTCATGTGTTTCTCTCTAAACTGTCCAGAATATGCCATCTACATCTCTTTGAGTTCAGTCATGTTTCCTTAACTCTATGCTTCTCATTAAGCCTTAACTTTATGTATAATTTTGTAATGTAGTTTGAACTGGTTAGCATTTCAAAGACCATATCAAACTGGGAAAAAACTCTTTTACAGTATGTGTCAAAGTAGATCTTCTTGTTGTATCTTCTAGGTGGCATATAGGTACTTCACCTTTTCAACTATATCATCATCAGTATCCTTACTACCTAAATTTGAACTATCCAGGTATTGCTCATCCCCTTTCAATTGGACAGCATATACCGACCATGTTCTTGTATATGTCTTCAAAAGTAGCTTCTATACTTACTAGGCCATTAGGTATTCCATCAACATTAACATCACTAGATGTCTCTTTCCAATGCTTCTCATTACTGTCTAGTAGTCAAAAGATCTATCACTTGTCTGACCAACAAGGTGTCCCGATCTCGAATTTTCTAATTCATGATGACATTTACATCCAATTTGGTAAGAGAATCATTTTCATATTTTTAATCTATTTCCATTATTAACATGATAAAATAATTATAATAGTGATAAATCATAAAAATGTTTCGTTATAACAAAACGTGAAATAATACAATCGAAATATTTTAAAAACACAGTGATATGAGTCAAGAGCACCTAACTGGAAATAAATATAAGAGTTTGAAACCATGTATAGGAATAAAAAGAATGATAAAATTTAAAAAGTAGAGTTAGAGTTCGGTGTTGCAGATCGACCACAGCTCAACCTGAAACTCCAAGTGGCAAAATCCTTTGTCGACTCATTGTATTCAGCTAATACTCACATCCAAACTTGCACATAAAAGTGTAGAAAGTGCAATATGAGTATAAAAAAACGTGTACCCAATAAGTGTTATTGACCGATACCGTCAAAGTAGTAGCAAGGTTTGATTATTGAAAATGCTTGCAATAGTATTAACCATATGTAGTTTCCAGAATTTACATAGATAGGAGCAAAATACAATTCACCTCACATAAGATACGCAAATAGATCAATCAAATCCAACAAGTTAGATAAGGAATGAATGTGATGTAATGCAATGGTCATTTATGCAATCAGTATACATACGTACACTAATGGAAATGTTTAAGATTCATGACTTATGGGGAACTTTCAATGTCCATATACCCTTTTGCAGAGCGCAACCTGATCTATTGAAGGCGTGCAATTTTAGCCATAATAACACTGTGAAGACATGCACTTTGATCTATAATCACATTGTACAGGCGTGCACTCAATCCATAATAACACTGTGCAGATGTGTACTCTGATTCATAATAACATTATGCAGGCCAGGTGTGCACTTCGATAATAATACCATCAGTCAACCCGAATAATTACAACGGGGCATGCATAATTATAAATGATCATATAAAAATTATACACATGAAGCATATACACCATACAAAACTTACGTTTAGTCGGCCTCAATTACCACAAGTATACGAAATATACGGAGTGACGTATCAATAAATGATCAATTGATTAAGATAATCATTATCCAACCAGTCATAGTATGTATCAAATTTCACAATTAATCTCAAAAGTATCATATAATCACATAAGTCAGCTAAAAAATCAGATAAATATCTGTACATGTCAGTTGATATCTACATAGGTTCTCGTAACCTCACCTATACGGTACTCCGTTATTCCAAATCCTTATTATCATTATTTATGAAAATATATATCCTTCAATTGGAGTCCAGAAAGTCTTAACTTACCTCAATCAGAGCGAAGATTTAATTTTTCAAAAGCTCCACAATGTACAAAGATCATCAAAGCAGTCCAATATATTAAAAATATTACTCTACAGGCTTAAAGGAGTCCAATGATACCCATAATGCAATATTAAAAATTGGGCTAAAAAGTCAATATTAGTCCCGAGCCTCAGGGGTTAAAATTGGAAATTTCTTTCAAAATTAGGTACTCATTTATTAAGGAAATAATGTCTCAAATTTCAAGCATAATCGACTTCAAATCACTCTCCAAATTCACAAATTTCACTCTCTTAAATTTTAGGGAAAAACCTCCCAAAATCTCCAAATAAATCGTGGATTAATTCACCAATAAAAGAAGGTAATCAAGTTAAAATACAAAATTTAAGGTTATATTTTTACCTTCATGTTGAAACGAGAATAACGTCGTGACAATCGCCCAAATTCGAGCTCTAAAATTTTCAAAAGTTGATTTTGAATAAATGAGATGAAGTTAGGTTTTTAATATCCAGGAGTCGCCATAATTGTGGAATTTTACTGCATTTTTTTACCCTTTTAACACATTGCGCATATCGTATTTGCAGTTTAAACTCCGCATTTGTGGATGCATATGCTAAAATGGTCATAACTTTCTCGTATGAACTCGAAGTTTGAAGATTCTTATTATTATGGATCCAAAATTATGACAAGATCTAATGATTCAATTAAAACATAATTTAGATCTCATTTAATTTGTGTGATATCAGTTGTGCTCAAAACAACGATTAAACACCAAATACGATTGCGACATAATTAAAATTCATCTGAAACTCATTAAAATCTAACCAAAACTTGCAAACAAGTCTAAAATCATCATACGAATCTGTCGGAACTTTTAAATCATGAATTCGAGCTCTTTCAGTCAAATATTTGACTGTGCTCAACTTTTATTATTTGAAATCACTAGTTTCCTATTTAAGCATTTGAATCACTCCCGATACCCTCGGGACCAATCCAAATAATCCAACTAAGTCCTAAAATACTATACAGACCTATAAAAACTTTCAAACATTGATTTCAAATTTTCTTACTCAGAATATTGGCTTTGATCAATCTTTTTAAAAAAAAAAAATTAAAATATCTACTTTTTGATTTTCTTCTCTGATACACATTCAAATGCCTTAGGACCTGTTTAAGTCATCCATCTCCGCAAGTCATAATCTACTTTTTAAACCTATGATAAATATCATTTAGAAAAAAAAAATTTTAATACTTAAAACAATCGACAGATCATTAGACAATATTCTCGTCAAAATCATAAAGTGACTCATTGTATCCTCATTCTCATGACCACCCTCTTATTCATCATCCTCATTCTTATTAACACCCTCAAAAGCTATGCCTAGATGAAAATTGCACTACTCCCCTTCATTCTCATCAAACTCTTTCATCTCAACAACCTTCTCCTTACTCTTCCCCTTATTATTATTATTAGGATATGTGATCATACTTTACAGTCTAAAAAAAAAAATTCTCTTCCAAAAATAAAATCGCAAATTTAATGAGAAAAATATTTAAAAAATGATAATAAGTAAAATAAATGGTATAGACATTAATTTATACATTTAGCTTAAAATTATTTTTTATCCAAAAAACTTTTACAATATAAATGCAAAATAGTAGAACTAATGTGCTAATAAGCGTAGAAATCATAATCTACTGAAAATAAATAAGGAAATATGGAGAAAAAGGTAAAAGACAATAAAATATCACCATTTAAGGACCTTCTTTTTCAAACCAAACTAAAACATGAATATAATACTACAATAAATATAACAATAGTACTAATTCGAATATGAAATGAGAAAATGATCTTGAGTAGGGCTTCATGAAGCAAAAAATATAAACTTATATAGCATAATTTTTTGAGTTCTTGTCGACATCCACTCCACAAGCTGATCAC
>JACEIK010004934.1:43480-62955 GCA_018107945.1 Datura stramonium
CCTCTTTTCCAACAGTTTAGTGAAAATTGAACTTGAGTACTATTGGATTCAAAATAGAAGCTCTATTTCTGAGCTATTACTCAATTCTTTGCGGACCAAAGAAAAAGAAATATTTTTTCCAATTTCATGAACCAATCCAGGACATAGACGACGTGTTATGGTTTCTTCAATGCAGAATTTACTTTTTCTCTTTAAAAACAAAAAAGAGTATTCCAAAATACTTTGAAGAAATTGAAATTAAGACAAAATCAGCAATAATTAAGGTATATAACTTCTCTGGTTCATTGGTACGGCAGGTGAGGTGTTTTCAGAAATAGAACCAATAATCAAGTCTGGTCTGGATGGCTATAACGCCTGCATATTTGCTTATGGGCAGACGGGCACAGGGAAAACATTCACAATGGTAGAATTCTCAACTACATATCCTTGCATTTACTTCTGTTTTAACAAGCAAAGCAAAACATCTTACCATAAATGATATACAAAGAGTTATTGCCCCCTCATCGCCCGTTTACCTGCTTAAGTTGTATCAAATGCCTTTAGCACAGAGTTAAATGAGAGAACAGGTCAGGAAAATTAGCAGGTGATACCTAGAGAGAGTCTCTACTAAAAAATTCTGGAAAGCATATTGTTGCATTGTCTAAGTACAATGTTTTTGGTAAAATATACCTACCAGGAAGGCACAGAGGAGTTTCCAGGGGTTGTGCCCCGTGCAATTGAGGCGCTTTTTAAGCATGCAGCAGACAGTAACCATGCATTCCTCTTTAGTTTCAGTATGCTGGAGATATACATGGGATATTTAAAAGATCTCCTCAACCCACATAGTCAGACAACAAAGTCAATATTCCCTTTACCACCTTGGTAAGTCACATAACTTAACCCGTTATTCTGTTGTTTGGCTGCACAGCTTGCATACCTTACTGACACTAAAGGCCACTGATCCTACTGTTTACTGTTGACAGGAATAGCAAGCTGATGCAAGTTCTTGCATTAACTTGCTATTCCTGTCAAATGAACCTAGTCTAAATTACGATCAATGCTTTCTGGAAGAGGTTAGCTGCTTTCTCACGTAAATCAAAATTTTGCATGCAGTCTTTCAATCCAAACACATCCCGATGGAGAAATCGAGATTGAAAACCTTGTGACCATCCAAGTACATGACTTGAACCAAGCGATGAGACTGTACAAGTTAGGATGTGGTTTCAGATCCACTGCTTCCACAAATTCCAACCGAACATCAAGCAGATCTCATTGGTAAATCAATTCATTTTTATACAAAAATGTCAAGTAGAAAGGTATATAACTTTTTATCAAGTCCAGATAAATGACTATGATTAAATAAACTATCCTGATAAAGAGAAGCCTATGCAGCTATCTTGAATCTGCTCCAGGTTTGAAGGATAATACTGAATATTATAAATCACGAATCTCAAAGGTGTCTAAACTCTAAATAAATTCCCTGTCTGCTCCATACAGCATGATTCGCATATCAATTTCCACCTTTAGTGCTAGTGAACGGAGAAGATTAACAAACAAACTGTGGATGATCGACCTTGGAGGAAGTGAACGTGTTCTAAAAACAAAAGCACTGGGGAGAAGATTTGAAGAGGGAAAAGCAATTAATCTCTCACTTTCTGCCCTTGGGGATGTCATTCATGCCCTCCAGAGTAAAAGGCGCCACATTCCTTACAGGTAACTCAACAAACATGGCATTAGATACCAATACCTGACTCAAGGAATCAAGTGGTTGAGAATCCAAGCTCACAGATTCTGACCACTCAAAAAAGTTGTAGGCTTTCAGTAATTGCTGATGGTGACACATAATTATAGAAGTTTCACCATTAACTCAAAAATAATCCTGATCCTAGTGTTTACTGTTGACAGGAATAGCAAGCTGACACAAGTTCTTAAAGATTCCCTGGGTAAGCATGCATCTTAGCTGAATGTTCATGTGACAAACTGTTAAGAGCCTATGTTATTCTGCATGTTAAATATTACCTTACACTGTTAGACATTGATTTCTTCAAGTAACAGATATTGATGGCTTAATATGACATTCTCGTCTGAGTTCTTCATTGACAAAAACAGAACACCTTAAATTACTGGTCCCACATCTGGTTATGCTTATGGTAGCAACTTAGGATGAAATAACCAAAAAAAGAAAAAAAAGTAAAGAAAACTTTGATGCAAACAGAGAGGCATACTCAAGTGGATTGTATATTTAAGTGAAGGAACGCGAAGAATTCAAATGAAGTGAGTTAGAATATGCTACGGGATGAGTGAAAAAATGTAAATAGATTTTACATCTAATAAGCTGCTTAATGAATGTCAAACTGACCAGGAGATGTAATTTAATTCAAGCTTCTCACCAATCACCATCGGTCTCCATAGTAGCACAATAGAAGCTCTAACCTATAGCAAGAGTCAAATAATGCCCTGCATTCATGGACTGAAACAAGAACGACATCATGTAGTCTCCTGTGAAGTAAAGCACATCAAAGAGTCTGCAAATGTTCACAATTAGACTTCTTGATAAGTCTAGAGTAACTTAGGTAGTACGACAACGACTTACTTTATGGGAGTTATTTAATCTATCTCCTGGCCTTTCTTGTGGACATCATTCTCCTAAATGTTAAGAGAGAAGGAGAGAACTAGAGTGCTGAGAATGAATTAGAAATGGGACAAAAGAGAAAGAGATAACTGAAAACTTTCAGTGATTTGCAATTTTGCCAGCTGTTTTAGACCTTTAGTGAGCTTAAAGAATTCCACAATGTGGATTAAAATACTAGGATTAAGCATAGGCTTGGAATGCGATACCATCCTTTACCACATAGTCGATTCAATCAAAAAATCTGTAAACCACACCTCAGCTCAGTCTAGCCTTGCTGTAAGTACAGCTCGTAGGATAGCAAAGAGCTAAGTGGAAAACTCAATGTTCAACCTTAGAGGATGAGGGGATTGAAATGCTTGTACATACATGTCTAAATGTTCTTGTTAGTCTACTTTGCATATCAGAAGCCGCAACCAGTAGCATGAGCCTAAGAAGGGAGACCAAGGGACCAGCATCAATCAGTGGATTAAATTATCATTGAGAGATGTATAAACATGTGGAAATAGAACACCCCAATTTCTTTTGATGCTCCTGGTTGTTCTAGTAAGTTGAACCGAATAAGTTCTTATAAGCTTTTCCTTGTTAAACATTTTTTCGTACTCATTGGAACTGTCAACAAATGTTTCCATAACCAGCATTATTATGCTTGTGCATCACATCCTCATGGATATTTTCCTTTTGATCACTCAACATGCAAAATCTGGACAGATAGAAAATTTCACATACTTCACTCCTTTTTAGTATAGTCACACCAATAATGCCAGAAATTCATGTGTTCTCTTAATATCCAGGTGATGATTCCAAAACACTAATGCTTGTTCATGTCAGTCCCCATGAAGAAGATTTGTGCGAGACATTGTGTACATTAAATTTTGCAACACGAGTCAAACGGGTTCAATTAAGAAATGAAGAATCAACAGTAAGTCACTGAAACAATCAACTGAGCCTAGTAGTGGAATCTGTGCAACTTCTTACATTATTACGAGAAACAACATATCTCTTTTCATTTCTTGTCATGTAATTGATTGGTTATGACAAGTTCAATATGTCATCCTGATTGTCCAAAAGTAATGAAAATTCCAAGATGGTGTACATCAGCTTCAACACAAAAAATACTTGCTGAAATCACAACCACAACAACCTTAGTAGGAATGTGAAATCTAGGCCATTAATGGCATCGATAAAAATAAGATCATTTACTGATTTAAATTTCAACAACGGTAGTGAATAGACCAACATCTTCATAATCCATATGCATACTATAAGTACATTTAGCTCCACCTCATCTAATACTTAAACTGCTACACAGGGAAGCTTGTTCGCTCATTTTATGTGTTCAGTACACCCCCTTTTTTCTGGGCTAAGTTGTTTCTTTAAGGCCCGAAGGCCTATAGAACATTTGGGTAAGGTAAGATGACAAATTTAACAGGAATTGAACAGACCATTAGGAAACAGATGTTGTTATGGGGTAATGTTAGTAGAAACGAGAGATACCAAAGTTATAGTAGAAGTGTAGGCACTTTGACTTGTATTATAACTTCTATGAAAGTAAAGTTGCAGTCTCACTAATAGCTTCAGCTTCTAGATCGACAGACCTACATGATTCAAAAGTGAACATAAGAGGAAAAAGCATTAGACATGTATATTATCCTAACCACTTGAAGTTATTGAGGCAATGCCTTTTATGGAGATATAGAGACACAATAGGGAATGAAAAGGAGCAAAAGAAGCTAATCAGAATTTCAGATAAAACTAGAGATAATTTAACAATCTTTGTGCTGATGAATAATATGTTACCATCCTCAAAAAGAAAAACGTTAGTGATTATATAACAACAATTCAGTTAAAGAATATTTTGATTTTTTTAATGTATGGCCATAATAATTTTTAATGCTTCAAGCAGGAAAGTAGAAAAATATACATGCTCATGACATGAGCACAAGAGAAATTTCCTGATATACCTAATATAAAGGATTAACTCTTTATACATAACATGCCATGATGAAGGCATAAGTAACAGCTTGTTCATCCAAAAGATAAGAATTTGGCTGTCTTACCTCGGAGTCTAGATGCAAACACTTCCTGCTCTCCCATCACTGCTTCTCTATTTTTACAATCAACTATGACATGTTCAATTACAGGAAGTGAAGGCAGAAAAGGAAGTTGCAATAAATAATCTTCTGCAGAGGATGAAGAAAATTGAGTACAACCGCAATGATGTCACACAAGAAATCAAGAAGCTGAATGAGAAACTAGGAAAGCTTACAATAATATTACCCTCTTCAACTGAACTAGTGGGTCTCTCAGATGTATGCGTTGAAGGGTTAGGTTCTAACATGAGATTTCTAAAAATGGGTTTCACATCCACCCCTCTAGCAGACTTCCCAAGATTTATGAGGCCTACTGTTTGTAGCCGAAGTAAATCAGGAAATGCTGGAGTACAAATCCAAGCCTTGAAAAGTAGATCCTTGCTTCCTCCTAGAAAAAGAGAAGGATCTGCTCACTGTGCCGAGTCTCTGGGTTTTCCCATAGAAGGAACATCAGAATGCTATTCAGAGAGCAGCATTTCCAGAACTAGCTGCCTTATTAGTCCAACTACGAAATTCAGTGTGGATAATGAGACAGAATTCAGCGAAGACACATCTGATAGTGACATTAAGGTGGCAGTTTTTGCGGAACAAGATCTATCAGAAAGAGATTCAATACATAAAAAGTTTAATTTGAGATTCAGCAAGAAGAACCATGCAAATACAACGGAAAGAGTATCGACCCAAAACCACTCAAAGGTTGATAATTGGCTTCAACTGCACAAATGTGCATCAAATATAAACAGGTGCACTCATAAGAACAAAAGAATTCTTGCGGTACCAATTCCAGAGAAGAAAGCAAGGGTCAGAGGCAGGATTGTGCAGGATTTACATGATGAAAAGGTTCCAGGCAAGGGGTTGAGAAAAAGAAACGTGAACCATAGAGATGCAAAATCAGCTGATATGGAGAATCATTTGAGCTCCGAGTTAGAAGCAGAAGTTAATGTCTCTCATGCAGTTTTGAAGCACTTTATTGATTATGAGAAGTCATATCCTGCATGTCCAGCCTGCAATATTGATGCAATAACCATGAATGGAACACAAGGTCAAGTACTTGATTCAACAACTGAGGTCAGTGAATGCAGAAGTTTTAGTGGACCTGCTGATTTGAATGATCTTAAACTGATTATGCCAGGCATTGCATGTCAAGAAAGATACAATATCTCAGCAATGAAGGTCAACAGCCTTAGCATGGGCCTTATAGGGAGTCCCTCTAGCTCAAAGAAGAAACCAAACTGTGAAGAAATGCATGAAATGGAAGAAAGTAACTTAGAGAATATGCATGTCCCAGGATGCGTTACAGAAGGAATAAAGCCCTGCTACTATGAGTTAAAATCTCCTAGTGCTTTGTCCATTTGCAAAGCAAATCAAATGGATTATTACCTTGTTCCCAAATCACTAGACAACACCAGAACCGGAGGTAAGACTTTTCAGATCCCATCTTTACTTGTTCAACCAGTAAGTATAAGTCTTTTTGCAATAAACAAGAGAAAGGAGACCATTGCCTTCTTTTTTTTAATTATTTTTATTTTATCTTTAGCATAAACTAAGTTTATATTCACTGTCTTACGAATTTTATAAATTGCATCTTCAACAGGGTTCCTTAATCTTTTGAAACCAAAAGTACACGTCTTATATAGCAGTGTTCTTGTCGCATTGGGATTTGCAAGCCTAGGTCTTGGGCATGACTTCTTCTATGCTTTGACTCTCTAAACAACTTGCTTATCACATGCCAGACATGATGCACATTTGGAGTTTTCCTTTTAAAAAACTAGGTACCAAGTGATGATGTAGTTCAATGAAGGGATAAAGAGTGATGTTCATTGGATTCTAGGCAACCGTGAGGTTATAATCTAATTCCCAAGCTCGAAGTGTTGATAATGCAGGAATTACATATGGAAGGGAACAAGGGTTCAACATGTGTAGTGGTGGTTCTTTTAAGTGCCATCTCATGACTCTCCAAATCAGGGTGAAAGGTCACTATATTTACATGTACCAAATATTTGATCCGAAGAGTTCAACAGTAAATTAAATTCTTTAGAACGTTAGATGCTGTCCGAGATGCACCTTTCTATTTTATTTTAGTATTCTTAAAGTATCAAAAGATACCAAAAAGAAAGGAAAAAGAAGCCCTAATTTGTCCCTCAGCTAGTTACTTTTGTTTAATTATACCTCCATTAGAAGTTGGCAACAAAAACCCCGTCGCTACCCAAGTGTATTGTATACATCCTTATTCTGTAAGACAGCTCTTGCTTGCTAATGTTATCGATGCTGGAGCTGCACAATTACCAGGTGTAAGGACATGTGGAGAACATCTTGCTGACCCTTACATGAAATTTAACCTAAATCTCGAAAAGAAGTCTAGCCTGAAATCTGGCCTTTTCAGCATTTTGATTTTAAAAAAAAAAAAAAAGTCTAGCCTGAAGCAGACCAAATCTTCTACTAAACCTAAATTATGCATTCAACAACGACCAAAGTGTATCCAACTAGATAATGCAAACCAGAGTTTCACGAAATAAAGACAAACTATAACATTGCAGAAGCAGTGGTTCACATAGATCAGTAAGTCGTGTGTATCCAAAAGAACACGAAAAACTTAAGCAAAATTAACAAGAATTGCAGATAAAAAAATAGTGCCTGGGCCAAGAGACATATCAAGGACTGTATTTGGTTTGTTCAACCTGAGTCACTGAGAAGTGCTAATGACTTGTTTCTGAGACTCTGACCATACCCAAAACTGAGAAGGTTGAAAATAGGCAGCTCACACCTTTAGGGGCCGTTTGGTTACGGCATAAGGTCCAAGTTAATACATGAATAACTTGGCTATTCATGTATTAATTTTAGCACATTGTTTGGTTTCCAAATAGGATAAATTTATTCATGTATTAATTTTATACAATGTTTGGTCGGTAGGTTCCAAATGTTGTACAAAAGTTATTCATGTATTAATTTTATAAGGTGTTTGGTTGTATTTTAGTTATTCTACATAATTAATACTCACATAACTTATGAGAAAATTTATGTATAATTTTATGGAGAGGGTAGAAGAGTGAAATAATTATATGAGTATTAGTTATACATAGATTAAAATAATATTTAATATATTATAAAACAAAAACAAATTTAACAAAATTTTAAAAAACAAAAAAAATAAAAAAAATTATCACTTTCTTCTATGCATCCAAAATTGAATTTATCATTTTTTAATTCCGTGTACTTTTTCTTGGTAATATAAATATTTTATTTGATGTATCATTATTTTTTATTGATGTACATTATCCTAACTAAACAATAACGCTGGGATAAACACATAAGCGAAACAGCACGGTTCTATACTAAACCAACTACTGGACTGGAAGTAGTGTTCCAACTTCCAATACACACATGCATGAACAACTAATGCTTCTATTTTTTTTTAAATATTCAATTTTTTTTATTTTTTTTATTTTTTTTATATATATTCTTAAAGTTTAGTGTTTGGTTATGCTTAATTTATAAAGTTCTTCATTAATTATTCAATAATCAATAATTCATGTATTATAATCTCTACATAACTAAATCATACATAAATAATACCTACCTTAACTAATATTTGCATATCTAATACCTACATAACTAATGAATAACTAAAACATGTACAATTAATCCCTGCATAATATAATACATAGATTCTCTAATAACTAATTCATGTATTATTAATACTGAAAAAAAGTGTCAACATGAATTAATTATTCTCTCATAACTAATTCATGTATTCTTTTAAAGTCAAGCTTACTTCACATGCAGGAAGTAAACTTAAGCTGCTCGGCATTAGATTAAAGTTATTTTCTGAATCTAATGCTCCTTGGAAACAGTCAGTCAAATATGAAACTCTACCCTTTGTCTTATAAGTGGTCCTCTTGAGGGTTATCAGCATCCAGCAGCTCTTCACGCCATCCCAATCTTCCTTGCAGTACCGTCTTTGACACCTTGTTTAACTGTGATAGAACTCTGCTTATATCCTCTCACTGAGAATGTGATCTGTCTCCTGAATAAGAATAATAAACTTTCTGTCTTTCACCTTGATGAAGCTACCGCCTGGCAACTTTTTGACTCCCTTTGTCCCTCATGATCTTTCTTGCTACCCTAGCTTCCTCCACCTACCAAGAGCAGCATATGTATTGGACGCAAGGGAATAATTCCCACTGTTATGTGGTTGGAAGCTTCAGTTAGATGCTGCAGAGCTTGCTCCCCAAGTTCAACATGACCTTGGTTCCTGGCTGCAGCAAAGACGATCCCCAAATCGCTACATTTTAGCTACCGATGGCATCATTTTAACCATATTTGCAGCCTCATCAAAGGTAACCAGCACGCCCTAAAAGATCAACCATGCAACCACTTAGTGTCTCGATGTCAGGACTAATACCATGTTTTCTTCCATTGTCTTAAAATGCAATCTTCCCTTTCCTCCACGAATCCTGCGTGGCTACGTACCAAATAATACTGCTATTAAGAGTGACACTATTCGGCCTAATCCCAACCATTTCCATCCGAGAAAACATGTGAAGCGCTTCTCTTCCCTTACCCGTGACAGCCAGTAGGAAATTACTGTTGACCAAGTAGCAACACTCCTAGTTTCCATGTTCTCAAACAATTCTACTGCCTTCTTTACATTTGCCCGATTTGCATACATATCAATAAGTGCTGTTAAGAGAAACAGTTCACAGGTAATCTATGTTTTATAATATAACATGGATCCATTCACCCAACTCATGCTCGCCCAAGTGGGCACAAGTAGAAAGTACAGCTAACATTGTTACTTCATCAGGCTTGGCATCAGCTTCAACACTCATCATTTCCGGAAAACACAATAGCCACAAGAAAACTGATTCCCCTAGTGTAACCCGCAATTATAGTAGTCCAAGAAACCACATTCTTCTCGGATGTTATCAAGCAGGTACTTGGCGGTATCCATATCACTTGAGCCTAACGCAACCTGCTATCGCTGGCATTCCACAAGCTGGCATGTTTGTTGCGCATTCATCAAACACCTTACGTGCATCGGCAATGCACCCAAAAGAAAGAATACATCCATTACAATCGACGTTGCTACATGTACATCATTGATCAATCCAGTTAAAGTAGCTTCACAGTGAATTTGCCTACAGGTGATCAGACAGAGATTACAGCATTCAACACAAGGAATCGAAATGCGTATCATGATATAAGCCAATGGCTCGAGCATTTATAAAGGCAAATCGCATCCTCAGATAAATGTTATTTGTCGAGAGAAAATACTGATCAAAGTATTGTAAAGATATATGTTTAAGTTGGGGTTGGAAATGAAAATTGAATATGCATAGTTGACAAAGCCAAAGGAGGGAACATGTGGAAGAATTTGGCTGAGAATGAAGTTGTCTTGATCTAAACTTACGATGTACCATGAAGCCATGAGTTTGATAAACGTGATTTTCGTTGGAGACATTTTTTAAGCAAAGCTAAATATGACTCTTCTAGCTGAAAGAAGACTTGATTTGTAGTAGTTGTAATAGGAGTAGATTGGAGCTGGGTTTTAGTAGGCATGAACCAATTTAGAGATGGCCTGAAAACTGTACAACATTTGTATTTGGCGCTTGCATCCATTTCTTGCAACTTTATTTTGTAAGAGAAATTTTTGTAGATTGTTTAGAGGCATGAATGGGAGAGTATCCCTATATTCTGGAATGAAGGAACATACTCGCTTTTCCGAGTTGAGTTGAAATCAGATTTAGGGTGTGTTTTAGTACAAATGTTTTTAATTTTTCATTTTGAATTTGATGAAGACATTTTGAAAAATATTCTTTTAGGCTTAAAAAGAAATAATCAGAAAATGACTTTTTAGGTAGAGTAAGGAAAAGAGTCATTTTGGTTGATCAAATATTTTGAAAATATATTTGCGCAAACTCTTAAAGATAAATTGGGGGATAGTGCTATTAAGTTGGGGATTTGGAAGACTTAGAGATGCATCATGATTGTGGGTATTATAGGTGTATAGGGGATTAGAAAAACATTAAGGTGTTATTAGGATGTGTAGAGGTAGAGCAGTCGGGCCGGGCAATTCAGTGAAATTTTGGAAAGTGCGGGCGAGGTAGGTTTAGAGCGGTTGACTAAATTGTTTAATGTCATTTTAAAAAGTCAGAGTGTTACACCTCGTAAGTTGTCATTGTTTAGCGGACGTGTCGTACGCTTGTGATAGTGTCGGGAGCACGGCGCCCATGCGGGAGAGGTCGGGGAGGATTGTGAGCACGTAATGGAAGCGAACGAAGTCGGGGCCGGAGGCGGGGCGCCCCAGGCACCGCGTTGCGCCCCTCCTCGTGCAAGGGTTGGCGCATCGCGCCCCTCCCTCGGTGCAATGGGCGGCGCATCCCACGCCGTGTTGCAGCGCTATGGGAGGTCATCGCGCCCCATGCCCACCACCTCAATATGTATATATATTAAGGAGTGACATATTATTTCATTTCAAAACATTTCCAGGAGAGAGAGCATCACGTAGGGGCAATAAGTTCACGAAGACTTCTACTTTTAGAAGCCAAATTACACACGTCAAATCACCTCAAACATCAATTCTTCTCCGGTAATGATTCCTAGGCCCTCTCTGAAGAAAGTATCACAGGAGTTATTTCTTGAAGTCAGCTGGTTAATGATCACTTGAGTAGAAGTTGTAAATCACTTCTATCGAGTTCTAAGCGTCTACAAGTGATAAGTAAGTATTTCTATCTTCACAAACTCTGCGGAAATTCGTGAGTTTTATTGAATTTAATTAGATACTAAATGGTGGTCGTTGAATATTGTTGTTGAATGTTTGCTAATTGTTTTAATGGACTAAGAACGAATTACTACATCAATGTAAGAGCTATGAAGTTGGAGGAATTACTGGTTTTAGATTTGGAACGAGTTAGGAGCGAGAAATCGGCAATTTGAGGTATGTTAAGGCTAATCTTTTTCGGCGGTATTCTCATCGTATAGTGATACGACCTATACCTTATAATAAATTGAATGTATATATGTTAGCGATTAGCTGCAAGTAGATAATGATTATATATGTATGATTTAGCTTCTATGAGGCGAATTGAGGTTATATCATTAGTATTTCCCGTTGGAAAGAGTACAGTGTGATAAACACTTCAAAGTGTTATAGGGATATCCTTGGTCATTTGTTTATGGTTTAGAGGTATTCTAATATCTCGTTATCCTACTAAGGCCTTAGAAGCTTGTAGTTAGCTATTGGGCTAACACAGTAGGATTGGACAACATGGGGCGCAACAAGGCGTACTTTCTAATGACGCCTATAGATGGTAAAGCTCGCCCCGCGAGTTGTTGGTGTGCCAGCACCTTCAGGAGGCGAGAATCTTGATAGGAGTGGTCTTATCTTGAGCCGGTGGCACCGGGGTTTGCCTAATAAAGCGACGATAGCTTGCCATGTGATTAGCTGCATCGGTGACCGTTAGCTTCAGCCGACTTATTGCTTGTCGCTCGAAAACCACCCAGTTGTTAGAAATCTGATAGACTAAGTAGCCTGCAGGGAACCTTGTTAGGGATTAATCATGGAGCCCGGGCTACTCTGCAGACACCCACGCATATGTTGCCTGAGGCTAAATACGGAATCTACACTTGCCTATAGGGCTATGAATTGCTCAGAGGAGCTATTTGTGCTTCTGGACAGACCAGGTTGTCTTCTAGGGGACTAGAACTATAGTATTACAGTATTACCTTTAGACTAAGAATTATAGTAAATTGCTTGTAGGAAGTTAGGTTGAGGCGGTGTAGCCGTGATTTTACGGCTTTCAGCCTTTCAAAACCAGAAAATTGCCACATTCAAGGCAAACATGTAGATATGATGCGTTTTGTATTTAATATTGCAGGAAAGCAGTGCGAAGCGGAAATGGGAAAATTAAGAAAAAAATGGACAAAAATTACGGAAACGCTGCAAGTCACGAGTCGTTGTCAATGCATGACTCGTTCCTGGAGTCGTTGAGAAGAGCAAGAGTTTATGAAAAGAAACCCAGTGCACCTCACAAGTTGAAGGCGACTCATTACATTTGGTAACGAAGTCATTACGGCCAGTCTTATTTTACCGTCTTTCACGTAAATTTGGTGTTGTTAACAAGCATTCTTGGTTCAAGAAACAAATTTTGAAATTTTGTTCTTGATCTTAGGAATCGAACGACATTAAGTTTTGTTCATCAGTTTTGGTGTTTTATTTTAATTCACGTGGTTTCTTCTACAAATTTTGTAAGTTACAATTATGATTTCTTCTATATTTTATGGTGTGATTATTCAAATATGAGTAACTAAACTTCCCATAACTAGAGTTGCTGGGAACCATAATGAATTAACACATATATAAAACATACGATTCTTAGATAGGGTTTTAACACATGTATTATTTTTCCTTCATTTAATTATTTTCTTACTTGATTTGCAAACTTACAGAACTCCGCCTTATTCTTACTTACGAGATCAAAGAGGATAGTGAATAGGAAAAGTTAACAACGGGTTTAGAGATATCAACCCCTCATCTAATAGCTTGAACTTGTACGGAAATAGCTAATCGATATTAAGGGTAAGGATTAATTAAGCATACACTCGTATATGGACCAAGTTGCGTGGTGATAATCATCTAGATAGGGGACCAACCAATTAGGTGAACCTAACTTACATATATTGCATGCTAAACACTGAAATAGATCCTAGTACTTAAAAGCCTTGTAGTTATGAAGTCATGGAGAACATAATCCTAGTCAACATTGATTAGATACAACGAAATTGATTTAAACATCTACTAGTCTTTACTTTTATTTATTATTTTATTTTTCAATTCTTTCCCCGAAATAAATAAGCAAATAGCTAATAGCTAATCACATTAACTCAAGTTCTCGCGATATTCCCTGTAGGATTGGCCTCAACCTTTGTTTAGGTTCTATATTTGACATCGGCCACTTTATGTCTCATTTCAGGAGTATAATTTGACAGCATCAAATTTTAGGCGCCGTTGCCGGAGATTACGGCTAAGGACTTTTATTAGTATGTGTTTGCCCTACTTTTTGTTTTTTTAATTATTTGATTTTATTTTGTTATTTTTATTTCTTAACATATTTTATGTTCATGCATGACCAAGTACTAGGAGCCAAGGAAAATCCCTAGTTTAAATCGATCACGGAGAACTTGAAAAGGTAGAGAAATTTGAAGAATGGCTAGCGTACAAGAGCAAAAGAGCCTTGAGTGGACCAAGTGAAATTCGGTTGAACAATGAAAGAGTGACATTCAATGTATGCCAATCCATGAAGTAGCCAAATGACATGAGGGTAGTCTCATTAATTGATGTTGTGGAACTGGGATTTCTCAATTATGCCCATGGAGGATTTATTAATTCTTGAGGATTTAGCAACAGTTTTGATGAATGTCGGTCTTGAGCAGATCCATGGGGGTGAGGAGATAGTTAATGCACTTGCTGGTATAGGGTCATACACTTATGCTCCAAAGAAGATTGATCTTGACACGAAAATCAGGTGACCCACCACGGCCAAGCCATCTATTAAAGAGCCTCATTGGACTCAAAGCACTTCCGTCTCACTTGCGGTATGTATTTCTGGGAACCGATAACACTTTACCCAGTCATTGTGCAGCAGCCTTGAGGATTGGCAAGATGGAGGCTTTGGTATCCATTTTGAAGAGATATAAAGCTATCGGATGGACCATTGCATACATTATTGGAATTCCAGACGGTATTTGCAATACATAAGATCGGCTAGAGCCAAATTGTATTCCAAGCATTGAGCATCAGCGTAGGTTGAATCCACCTATGCAAGAGGTGGTCAAGAAGATATCAAGTGGTTGGATTACGAATTTCATTGCCCTATTGGCGGCGGCCGATCGGTGACCCGATTGATGTGTACCGAAGAAGGGAGGAATCACGGTGGTACCAAATGCTAACAATAAAACCATTCCACTCGGGACACTTACAGTTGGAGAATATCTTGGACTATAGGAAGTTGAACCGTTATGAACCAGAAAGGTCTTTCCGATGCTATTCATGGACCAAATATTAGACCGACTTACCGGGGCGGAGGATGAATGCTGTTTCTTGATAGTTATCGGGGGTACAATCGATTTCTATAGCCTCGAGATAGAAAACTACTTGATTGTCCATATGGTACATTTGTATTCAAGAGGATGTCGTTAGATTTATATAATGCGCCCGCCACTTTTCGATGTTGCATGATGTCCATATTTTTCTGACGCCAGTGAGACATCATTGAAGTCTTTATGGTGGCTTTTTGGTGGTGGGTGATTCATTCGAGATTGTTTAGCTCATCTGAGCAAGGTGCTGCAGCGATGTGAAGAGACCAACTTGGTGCTTAACTAGGAAAAGTATCATTTCATAGTCAAAAGAAGGTATAGTGTTAGGCCATTGTCGCCCATTTTCCCTTCCCGGGCGGGACCCAACATATGACAGCTCTTAAGGGTTGAGAAGAAGAGAGTCGCCACCTAACGAATTTAAGGTGCGTTAGGGCACCATTCTAAATTAATTTCCTAAGTAACTTGAGTCAGGTAAGGGCTTTGAGTACCTCGAAGAAAAGGAAGGTGTTAGGCACCTTTCGAGTCCATAAAATATGGTTGACCGTACTCATTAAATGGGGGGGAATTTACTAAGTGATCAAATAAAGTTGAATTTTAACTTATATGCACTTAAATTAAAATTGAGAAAGAGTAAATAATCAAATGAATAATTTAGACAAACAAAAAGGAACAAACAAGTAGAGATCTATTTTGCAATAATGGGGCCGAGCCTCGTGAGGCGCCCTCACAGTATCCCCTTAAGGGGAATCAGGCCAAACGTAGTTCTACGTTTAGAAAAGTTTGACCTAATGGGATCACTAGTGCAACTTAAATAATACTTGCTTTGCAATCTTTTGGTGCTCGTATTATTCAGCGAAACACAACTATCATTTCCGACTACCCACCTAGTTGATTAGTGCTTAAGCGCTCTATACTTGATATACTATAAATCCCACAAATGTACCTACCCGCACCAATCTCTTAAAGTCCGAGGACGTCGGACGACTAATTTAGATTTTGGTCTAAAATCCTGTAGCTTTAAAGAAAACGTCAAACAAAACAAATAGATTTTTAAGACAAATTAGTGAGATTTCACGTATGCCTCTTTACAACCTATGAACAGGATTTCTAAAAATGGAGCAAGTGATCTTATAAGCATTATCTTTAACATCGAATATGCAGATTTCATGTAGCCGCGATTTGAAATAAATGCAAAATCATAGATTAAAAAAGAAAACCAAAATTTAATGTAAAGGCGAGGTAATTTCAAAGCAGATTCAGAAATGCAGATTTAATGAAATGAAACTTGTAAACGTAGTACCAACTAAAATGAATGCAGCAATGTAGATTAATGAAAACAAAATTTATCACAAGTGCATAGGCAGCAAAAAAATAATAATAATAATAATAGATAAATAAAATGTGTAGTTAGAGCAGAAGTATGATTTAACTTAACCTAGCGGCATGAGATCCATATAAACAAGAATTCAGCGAACAAAATGATAAATATACTTGCAAACTGGTTTATAATTTCTAAACAAATTCCGTTTAGCAACTGATTATACGAATGGTAACTATGCTTCCTATGGGCATATTGCTCTAAAATGCGGCTAAAGCGGTCCAATTAATCATCGTTTGGAAACTATGTTATCAGTTTTGTGCAAATCAGATAAACAGTTAAATATCCTAGGCATGATATGAAATAATGCAAATTCATGGATTTTAGTTTTACGAGTAATTTTAAAGGAGCGTAAATAGCAGACTTCTAACGGGTTTCTAACGTCCGTTATTGCAGAATTCCCTATGGGCATGATTTCTAAACGATATAGCAAGAATAGGTAAGCGATAAAGAAAAAAACATACAATCCCTACACCCCCCATAAGCCCTTTTCACTGGCAAGAGTTTGTTACATTATTACATATCGACAAAAAATAAATACATCACGATAAAAATAAATTAGCGGAATTATAAACCCCCTTGATCGGCAAACTCTTGCTTCACTGTAGAAATCTAATGCAAACAATGAAGTTCACATAGCATGAAATTTAGTTTAAGAAATAAATAAACTAACCAGTTAGAAGTAGAAGAAACAAGCAGCAGTCAATAATCAGCAAAGAAGAAACTGCTTAACGATTTGGAGCCCGAAATCAACACGTCAATATCACGGGAATCTCGTAGTTGTGATGCTCGTGTTGAGACAGTAGTCAGGTGTTTGAAAAATAAAAGTAAAGGGCAAGAAAGAGAGTAGTTCAGTAAATTTTTCTTTTTTTTTCTCAGTGTTCGACCCACAAATAAATAAGAGGAAGAGTCCTTTAAATAGTAGCGGTGAGAAGGGGATTAAAATATTTAGGATAATCAAATGAAATTACTTAACGGTAGTCGAATCACTTAATTCACGCTTAACCAAATACCCAAGCAATGCAACCGTTGTGAATCAATATAAGGAAAGCGGTAGTAAATAAATGTGCAACTTCCATAAAATAAATCACAGTTTACCATAATTAAATAATATAAGAAATTTATTTACATAATTATTTAATAATTAAAAAGGAAAGAATAAATCATGGGAAGTTTTTCATGAATAGAACAAGGAAAGTCAATTTAGCATGAAATTAGTCAAGATTTGCCAAAATAAATAACTGATTAAGTTATGTTAATTTATCATACGTATCATATTATTATAAGATTACATTCCCAATGAAAAGTAATAAATTACTCAAGGAGATTGTAAGATGGGAGAAAATGTTCAGAAGAACTCAACCATAGAATTGTTTAACATATATGAATCAAATAAATTATGGGAACTTGTTGAAATTTACCATAAATATAAGCGTATAGTGAGGCTGTCTTAATCAATCAAAGGAAAAGGAAAAATATAAGTCATAAAGACTTTCTTTTAACTAAAACAAATCAATTTTATCCCAAAATAGTCTTAAATTTACCAAATTATAGATCGTCGTGTTTTGAAAGGTAAGAAAGCATAAAGATTTCAAATTACCACAGTTTACATGTAATCCTATTACAATTCAAGTTCTAAGGGAAATATCTAGCGACAATATCAAGTATTAACTATCAAAAAAATTGCAAACTACCACATACTTCATTTCTTATTAGGTATATGATTAAATTATACAAAAATACAGGAAAACATGAAATTGTCCCAAGATTAAAGAAATTTCTAAAAGTCATTTTTAGATACAGACAGTCATTAGTTCTTCGCACAAAAGAGAGGCCAACAATCATTCAAGATTGTCAAGGAGTATGCCATGAATAGAAAAAATGCTAATGTTTTAAACAATACAGGCAGGTGTTTATATCCAGAGTATGATCACAACATAGATAACTAATTCGTACATTAGGGTTAGCATGAACTTAAAAGCTTTTCTACACAACCAGAGACACTTGAAACTCAAAGCTTGGACCAACGAGAAAATTAAATAGAGAGACATAAGAGGCCATCAAGCAATAAATAAGTAAATCCAATATCAATAGATCATGCCGAAAAATGGATTCGTAATAACCCATCATATATCGAGTAAGCTGAGTTTCGGATCTGGTTTAGGATTTCGGCAACTTGACAGGAAGGATGTGGAAGGATGGCTGGAGAAGGCGCGAGGAGAAAGGTTTTCCGGCCCAAGCGATGGCGGATTTGGTAATTTGATGGTGATGATTGGTAGTTTGCAGCGGAGAGGAAAGTGTTTTGGGTTTTTTTACGGCGATGGTGAGAAGAGAGAGAATTGGTGTTTGGTGTTCACGATCACGCGATGACTAACGGCGAGTGGTGTAAGCGGGCATAGTGAGGAGAGGAAATGGAGAGGAGAAGAAGAGCGAGGTGAGAGATTGGAAGGTTGCCGGCGTTAATGGAGGTTGGTGGCCGGTGTGAGGGAAGAAGAAAAGAAATGGAGAGAGGGAGAGAGAGGGAGGGGTGAAGAAACTACACAGGAAATTATGGAGTTCACCGAAGTAGGTAGCTTCAGGCGGCGGTGGTATTGTTCACCGGAAGGCAGCGATGTGGCTGGTTTAGCGCATGGGAAGGAGAGGGTGCGGCGTGGTTGCATGCAGTGTCGACGCTTGCCGGAGAGTATGGAGGTAGAGGAGTTAGACGAAGGAGAGAGGATAGGTGGTGGCCGGAGGCGGTGAGAGCTTGCCGGAAATTATGGAGGTAGAGGGAGGTTAGACGAAGGAGAGAGGATAGGTGGTGGCCGGAGCGGTGAGAGGGAGAAGGAAGGCTGGTGGTGCGGCTGGAAGAGAGAGGGGTAGGCGGCGACTGATGCTGGTGGTGGTCGGTGTTAATGGTGGGAGTGTTTTCCGGTGGTGTGCGACACTAGGGGGATCGGAGAGGAGAGGGAGAGGAAGAGGGAGGTGAGGCGGCAGCTTTTTGTTTTTGGAAGAGAGGGGGAAAATGAAAGTGTGTTAGGGTTTTGGGGTATTGGGGGTGTATTAATGGTAGGTTAGTGGAGTTAATTAGGACCGTAGGATTAAATTAGATAGACGGATCAGATTTAAAGTATGAATTGGGTCGGATTGCGGGTCTTCTGGCGGGTCGCGGGTAGGATAAATAGGTAGAATTAAATTGAAATTGATTTGGCTTTAAATAATAGCCATAATTGATCAAAAGGTGCTAAAATTGACATAAATTGGATAGAAAGTGGCCAGATTTGAAAATGAATTGAATGAAATTGAATAAAAATTGGCTAAG
>JACEIK010004934.1:83273-114852 GCA_018107945.1 Datura stramonium
GTTGATATGTCTCCATATGGTGTTTGTAAAGATATCTGCAGAGTAGATGTTGGTATTTGTGAGTCTATGACATTTAATGATAAAGTGAGCGGTGATTGTGGCCCTGCTCCTTGTTCTTCTCGCGATTCAGGAAATGAAGAAGGAGGTAAAAGCACATCCAAGGTAACATGTCCTGAGATTGGATGATTATTTTTGGCACCAGTTTTACATGTTCCTTTATTTTCTGATTCATCATCCATACTAGTCAGTAGAACATCTGGAAAGTCTTTTATTTCACAATCTTGCCCAAATTCCGTATCATCTTTGGCTTTCACTTCAGAATCTTTCTTCGCCTCTACATCTGACTTTTGTTCATTGACTGTGCTTTTTAATTGAACTACAAAATTTGAATCTTGAGCTGCTACATGAGGGAACATATGGAAAGAGAGGCGCTTTACATCAATAGGATTTAGCTTGCCTACTGCTTGAACCCTGAGTGGCAGAAGAAGAGGTAGAGAGTATGATGCCTTTGTATTCTTCTTGCTCATTAATTCAGGGAGAACTGAAGTTGGGGTTACCGGAGTGCTCGAGAGGGAGGATTTGGTGCTTGAGTAAGATTCAGAAAGAACCCTCCCAACTGTGTTGAATGATGGACGTTCATATCTTATCTGGTCATCCTCATCCTCGTCCATCATATCGAAGATCCTTTCACTGGCTAGCTTAATCATGTCATCGAGCAATAACACTCCTAAATTGGTTGTAATTGAAAAGATCATTAAAATGATCTTACCTAAGAGCCAAGATATGGATAATAGATAGACAATATATCTATTTGGTGTTGCAATAAACATATGACGTACCATAGTGTTCCAAATTGTCTAGTTTACTGAATGAATCCTCCTTGCATTTGACCATCCACTCATCATTGTCTGTCCACATTTCCCCAATTGATATCAGAGTATCAAAAAAGAATTGCAGTGCCTGAGAAATATAACAATTGGTTAGCACGGTAATGAACTGTGAATCTGCTATAGCAAAACGTTGAAGTTGTATTACTATTGAGTAAATAAGCAACCTGATGCATCGGTGCTTCATCAATTTTTGACAAAGAAATAGATGGACTGACTGTAGGATACAGTTGTTGCAGATCTTTCAGCGTCAATATCAGCAGCTGTGGAAAAAAAAAATTCACAGCAGTGTAAAGTTTTTAGACCATCACGTTGAAGCAACCTGCTATAACCAGTTTGAGCATACTGATGGCGTAAATTTCATTATACTTCAGCGTATATAAGTTGAAACCTTTCACAGAATGTTATTGTGCTTGAACGAATTTCGAAGATAGGTGACAGAAAAATACCTCATTTACAGATGCAGAGCCAATGCAAGGGGACAAGTCAAGCAAGTCTCTCAAGGTGAGGATCTTGTTCCGAAGCTCAGTCATTATTATGAAGTTCCCTGCTACTCTACATGAATTGCGAACCGTGGAACCTTTGGATTTACAACTTTTTGATACTGCTATAGGAGGTGTTTTCTTCTTTTTAATAATAGGGCTTCTCTTTGTCTCTTTCATGTCCTCTTCCTGCAAATGTTTGTTAACTACTTTAGTGATATACTAATAATAACACCCAAAACTACCAATTTTGTATGTTTCTTTGTCCTTGGATCATATAATTCACCTCTATGACAGAGACATGCTTAGTATGTCCAAAATAAATTGAAGGGTCATTTTCTTTTTTTGCCCTTTTTTTTTTAAAGAAACATGGGTTGTTTTAGTCCTTAAGCAAAAACTGATTTTTTCTAATCAAAACATGTTCTATTTCTATATTTCAACTTATTGTTGTAAGCAATCTTCTATTCTTAATCTTTTTCTTTTCTTCTCTTCTTAATCTGTTCCATCATATGATGCAGTTCATTAATCACTAGGTTTTCCCCCAAAAAAGGAACATCGAGTCAAAAAGGAAATGTTGCCAGAAATCTTTTCTCAAAGTCAACATGGCCACCTTTGAGGTTTTGCATGGAATATAACAGTGATGAAAAACTGAGAATTTTAGCTTTCTGATATAAGATTTTCATAGGCAAATTAATACAGAACATTGTTTATTCTTCGAAATGGTTATAACATGTTCAGTTCTCTGATGAAACATTTTGAGGTTGGCTTGAGGATTTATCAGATATTACTATATATGGTCTATGAAACTCAGTTCTGATCAAATCAAAACATATTTCATTTATGTCACCTTATAGTTGTATGTTGTTTTATTTGCTTAATTTGTTTGATCCTATGATAAGCACTTGGGTTGCGAAAATTTACATTCTTCAAACATGATCATAAATTCATTACAACATGTTACAGACAACAAAACCACAAGTTTTAAGAGAAAAATGGAAGAAAAAGAAGTACCTCAACTATTCTACTATGCTTCCTCCGGAAAAAGAAAGGAGCCACACCAAAACAGGTCCCAATGGCCATTTCTAACGAGTGATGACAAGTTTTATACTAGATTGAAGAAAAAGACAACAATAACAAAAAAAATAATGATTGTACCAGGTCAACTTTCTTGGTTATTTTGTAATTCAAAAACCATAATAAATATTCGCTAACGCGAAAAATTGCTGAAATGACAACAATATAATAATAGATATTATTAGAAGAATGTAGGAGGAGGAAGAAGAACAAGAGCATTCAAGATTTCAGGATAAAGATTAATATTATAAAAAAGAACTTTTTTTTTGTTTTTTTGTTTTAAATTTTGATTAAAAGATAAGATAGTAATAGTGGTAGGGAAATTGATAAAGAAGACTCATATAACGTGCAGAGCAAAAGAGGAAGGATATTATGATAGACAAGCTCTGGAGTCAACTGGGAAATTGGTTAATCCAACTTATCTCATGGACAAACCACCATGTTTCCAAAACAGAGAGAGAGAATGTTAAGACTGAAAAAAAATAATGGAAGGTCAATTGTTGAAATTAATTTTCTTGGTTTTTTGAGGCCAAACGGCGTATGACCACTAAATTTTTGGGTTTGTTAATGTGCTGTTTTTATCTAATTTTGAGCTGTATCTGATGGGTATTTTTAGATAAAAGTATAAGGAATATTACCCCAACTTATCCATGCTCCTGGAATTTAGGACCCTTTTAGTGATCAAAACATGTTTGCCACTCCGGACAATAAGGGCGGACGGTATAAAAGATACTTATACAATCCGGTTTATCACTATCCATTGCTGCTAGTCAGAAAAAGCAATTTGACTGCATTGCTAGTTGCGGACTCTAGAGGAGGCCTTCCAAAATCTGAGATGCCTCACTTTCATTGAAAAATTAGACGTTTAATTTCCTTTGCTTCTTCCTATATAAATTAAATCCCTTTAATAAAAATCTTAATTCGACAAACATGAAAACCAACTTAGAGGAAGGGTTGGCCGACCTGGACCACACAATGTTGTAGGGCTAAAAAGGTATAGTAATTAAAGTTTCAGCAAGCAACCAAATCTCTGTATTAGTGTTTTTTTACCTCCCTGGCATGACGGTAACATTATAAAATGATAACTAACACGTTAATTATAATAGATTAAACTACACTGATATGATGGAAATCTTTATATTTCCAGCGTGTATAACTTAGATTCTAAAGCCAAAACAATGTCTTAGTGTGTCTTTTGTTTAGAACGTTATGGAGAATCAGACTTGTGATACTATGATTGATACATCATTTGTCTGCTATATTGTCGATAACGACTAAAATACCCTTTTTTTTTCCTCTTAGAAAGTACAACCTTACAAAGAAAAAGAAACATGACAACAGTGAAGGGGAAAAGGGAATGTTAAAATTGTTCATGGATGATGTCATTGGGACAGGAATTAAGAATGCTAAATCAACTGGACTAGGAAGAACTTTGAAAAGTTCAACTGGTGGTTTTACCTGATAAACTAGAATTGGTCAAACAACTGGTTCTTCAATCTTGAATATAGAAACTGAAGAAAAATATGAAAAGATGGAAGTTTCTTTGTGTTGTGTCTTCAAGTCGTGACTTGCGATATGGGACATGCCTGCCCCAAATCAAAATAAAGAGACAGGTCAAGTATTTTTAATAAATAAATGTACAGATGGATGTTGGAATCTTTGACAATTCCTGTATATGCTATCAAAGAATTGGCTTCCACAACCTTATTGACTAATATGAATCATCTGGACACTATATGCTATCACTTTATTATTTAGAGCAAAGTTCTGAAAAGTATATCTGAATCTGTCTGTATAGGGTTAATCGTTTGACTCAAAGCACTGATTCTGCTGAAACCTCGAACCCATGGTTGGATTCGCCACTGATATATAATATACAAAAAGAAGAAAGTAAAGAACATACAGGAGTAGTTAACGACAATAAGTGCTTTAACAGAGCTGGTAAAATGTGAGGATTATACAAAACCTATGTGAATCAAGGATAAATATGGGAAGACAGATGTTCATTGTACAAGCCTACAAGGTAACAATTCCAGAAAGTACCAAAGCCTATCTTCACTTATTCCAGCAAAAGAACATGATTTGCGATTACAAATTTAACTCACAGATAGATTTACAAATAACTTTACACAACATATGAACAAATAGCTGTATACAAATGATAATAAATCCTCGATAGCAGTATACAAATAATATTAAAGCCTCAATCAACTATACTGGCAAAACCTTATGATGGGACATGAATGTCTAAATGAATGAGAATGAACTTGCATTAACCCAGCAAGCAAGGCTGTCCTAGTAAAAAAAGTATCTCTAAGTTCCATTGAAAGAAAGGATTTTATTTCTCCAAGATATTTGTGGATAATCCAATATGCACAAAGCAACAAGTTGTGGATGTTCCGAGTTCGCGCAAAGCACTCAAATATTTTAAGGCCTGATCATGGTTTTCCTTGATGGACTTCTCCTTAATGCTTGACCTGCACTGGAAATGTGTGAACTTTGGATGAAGGTGATATCTTTGAAGAAGCTGTTTTACTCCCTGCTGGCCCTTTCTTGGAAGCTGCTGGGGACGAACCCTTAGCTGCACTTCTTTCTGCAATCCTTTTTTGCCTCTCGATCACTAATTCTTCCATTCTCTTGCGCATTTCTTCCTCCTATATAAACAATGAGCATGTATAATATATAAGAAAGACAAAAATAGCGGAGGCAAAAACAAAGAAAAAAAGAGGTTACTGGTTATTGGTGTACCCGATCTAATTTGCTCTTCTGGGTTGTCAGCTTGTTAGTAGGAGACATCTTCTTGCTCTTTGCTAAAGCATCAATCCTGCTCCTTGACAGGGATGCCGGTGAGACTTTAGACCTTGCATCTTTCCCGGTCTTTGCAAGACCGTCCTTCTTACTTGTGCTTTTACCTTTCACAGGAACTTTTTCTTCATTAGGACTATTTGCCTCAATTGCAGAAGATTTTTTATCAACTTGAGTGAAAGAAGCTTCAATCTGAAAATCCAATTCTGGTTGCCAAGATGCCTCAACAGGATCCAAACTAGGGTCTCTTGCAAGCACCACACAGAGGTCATCAGGTTGACTGGCCCCATATGTACTAAGCTTGGTTTTTGATGCAACTGTATCACCATTTTCAGTATTCGCTGCAGCAACCAAGTCTGCATCCATGCCAATGTCTGTTTTCCACTGAGAGCCATAGTGATCATCAAAAGAAGATCGAGATTGTACCATGAAAGAATCATCAATAGGAGCAGCTCTTTCACTTTCGACTTGAGAGGGACTTTTCTGAGTTGACATGCCACGTTCATTGTCAAATATTATTCGCTTAGCCTCTTGAGTTTCTGAACTACCAGAGTGGTTGACAACAAACCAATCTTCCCCATTACTATTTCTAATAGCGGAGGATTCAGAACCAAAATCAGATAGAGTTCCCAATGTATTGCCTCCTGATGGTTCTTTGTGCGAAAATAGAAGATGCACATCTTCAGAAACTCCTTTCTTCAAACTTGGCCTCATATCCTCACCATTGGCAAAATTTACCATGCTAACCTTTGTGTCATTTTCTTCATGATTTTTGCTCATGAAAATAGAATCATCAGTTGTCAGATGGTCTCTTCTGATCTTCTCAGATCCCAACTCGGCACCATTGCTAATTGTGAATGAAACCCCGTCACCAGAATTCTTGATCCCACAGCCTTCATCCTGGAAGTTCAAAGGTAGTTGGTCACTTGCCCCATTCATACTTGACTCCTCACGACTCATCAGAATATTCTGGAATGCATCCCAAGCCTTATTTCCTTTTGCTTTCTCAGATAACTTTGGTGACATGCCCTCATTTAGGTTTGTGTTGCTATAACCATTTGATTCATTCTCTACATCAAGATCCTGATGTCCTCTATTCTTGTTCCTACGTCCTTTTGAGTTGCGACGTTTCTCCAGTATTGCAACAGCGTCATCTACCTGTTCTTTGATAGAATCTTCATCGAGTAAATGAGATTCAGCTGAAGAAGAATCATAAGAAGATCCATCATTTTCCTCAGTCTTTCTCTTGGAAGTGATATAATTGATGTTGCGGATTACAACTGTTTTTGAGGATTTCTTCTTGTGCTTTTTAGCATGTGAATTCTCCCTTGAAGAATGTCTTTTCTCATGCTTCCTAGCTTCATCTGAATCAGTTCCAGACTCAGAGGCACTTGACTCAGTTTGTTCATCATCTTCTGAACTATCATGTTCTTTCAGATTGGATTTCTCCTTCTTCTTTGATCGTCTGTGAGAGTCCCTAACAGAACCATTTGTTGAGCCATTTACACTTTGTGGCCACTGCATATGTGCTGGATAGTATTGTAATGGATGCATGCCAGCAAAAGGCATCTGTTGAGCTGGGCCGTGAAAGTTGTACATATACGGAGGAACCTGGTTCTGCCATGGCATCTGCATCTGAACTTTTGCTGACATGGATGGCTCAGATGCAGGAAGATTCTCATCTGCACATATAGCAGTTGATGTTACCAAAAAGAAAAAAACAAAAAAAAGGAAGCTGAGTCTATGCTGTAGACAAACATTTATATGCACATCCATTGGTACATAAAATGTTTCTTGATCATTTGTCATCGGTATGTATAACACTACCTAATATAGTTTTTATGACAAGTCCTTTATTCTACCATGAAGTTAATCTAAGCACACAGATGGGAACTAACCAGTTAAATTACAATCGTTAAGGAAAAGTTTCCCTTTTATATTTTTGACTGGTATAAACATGATAGTGATGTTGGCCCAGACATGTATGTGGTATCTGGCAAAGTGGACTCTGCTGATAATGTAACTACCACCTGAACTTAAATCTAGCAGAATAAACTAACGTTAAGAAAGAATAGATAGGATACCTTTGACACCATTTGAATTTGTTGATTCCTTCGAGTCAGAACTATCCAAAGAGCCACCATTGTCATATGCAAGAATAACACCTTGATTTCCCAAGTACGATAGATCCATTGGGGTACATGCCTTCATTGCAGCTACCTCATCCATCCATTGGCCATCTGTGTGCTTTTGCCTATAAAGTTCCTTGAAGTCAACACATGCATCCCTACAAGAAAGATAAGATTAACACAAATTGAAGTTACAAAAACCATGGAACTATAACAGTTGACTCAATGTTGACATCCTCTCATACAGTATTATGTATACAGTGAAAGACGTAGAAGTTTGTTGTTCTATCATCATCAAGAGCTACACCTAGGAGTTTTCTAGCTCCATGTTTAGGAGATGCTTCCCTTGAATATCAATATAAAATGGACAATTTTACATTTTACCTTACAGCAAATTAGAAGAGTAACACACATATAAAAAGAAGGATAAACATAACAATGTGTGATGCTCTTTGCACCCCCAAAAAGAGATTTCTTTGGTTCTGTTTTCTGTTAATGCACTAGAATGGAACAAAGGTTCACAATGATGATTGGAACCTGCCATAAATATTTCTTCCAGCTAAAGTAGTCAAAGACAAACACTGGTGATCCAATTTACACCAATTTTTTTTTTTAATGTACATACGTAAGCTACAAAATTTAGGTTATTAAGACACTATACTCTATCATACCTAAGACGCAAGGCACCAAAAGAATTAGCAAACTGTATGAGATCATCCAATTGGTCTATCTCAAAGCCTGCAACTGTTGCACGTGCATAAGCCATGGCCTGCTCTTTCCGAAGTAATGCTTTTCGGGTATCCAGGTGGCGCTGAAGGTGAATCCTGAAACGATAAAAATGGAATAACTCAGTAAGACACTCAGGTGGAGATAGATTGCCAATTCACTGCTGCTTCGAAGGTCAGATAACTTACTTGGAGTTTTCTTTTGGTGCAGCATTATTATCTTCTTCACCTTCACATTTTGCCTAGAAACACCCATCAAAGTGAAATTTTCTAATGAGCTACTAGACTTAAAGAAAATCACTAGCCAAAAATTTAACTGTGATCAAGTAAAATACCTTGAAAGAATCATTTGATTTCCTGGTGCTCTCACTATTAGCTGGTGAGCTTCCTGCAAGTCAAGCAAATGTACATTAGCCCCAATCTGAATATGGTATGAACTCTACTCAGAAAGGTACAAATGTTGTTTATCATATAAATACGAAATCTAGAATTGACTTGAAAAATCTAGAAATGACAACTACAACAATGCTTATCTAATTTGATATCGACAGAAGAGAACTTATAAGTATGTCTTGAACATACCTTCCTCTGAATTGCCGTTGGAGCATTCATTGGATTGAATGGAACTCTCGATCTGTGAAATCTCTCGTTCCAACCGCATAAACCTCTCAAGAATTTCAGGTGTACTTACAAAGCGTACAAATCTGCCACGAATGCAAGACAAGCCTAAGTAAATAAAATTGAGTCTTCCATTGCATAAGCTTCACTTTTTTGCTAGATCCAACCAAGAATTCGCTAGTATTTAGTTACCTATGAGTTTGTAATTAGAGTGTAGCTTCAAATATGCAAAAGAATATTGGAGATTGTCCAAAGGAATATGCTTAAAGTCAGTCAATCTTTTAGTATGGAAATTCTCAGGGTTCAGAAATCTTCTTTGATACTATAATTGAAAGTCAAGCAACCAATAGATCTTAGTACACCACAACAAGGAGAATTGTGGGTTCAGTAAACCAAGGGGTGAACTCTAAGTTCTTTTTTGTCTTTCTTGTTTTCTTATGAATAGTGAGAGAAGTAATTATCAGCAGTGAGAACAAATGGTTTAAGGACAGAGTTGGTACAGATCAGATCCCCTCTCACCACCCTTCTTTCTGATATCAAGTAGATGAATAAGAAGATTATAGCAAATAGTTGTCTAATTAACTCTATTAATTAAGCAATTATATCCGGATGAATCAACAACTTATTAGCAATAAATCCATAGAGATTTAGTCTACTTTTTGAACCTATAATTACAATTTAGTGATACTTTATGACCAATCTGCAAATAAGGGTACCTAAAGTAAGTTTTTTAGTTACACTATCTTTCTCCGTTATAGCTGGAGGTCTGCATTGATTAGAACATAAACCATTTACCATATGCCATCAAGATCATCTGCAAGAAACTTTCAGCAATTCCAGAAGTTCCAAATGATTCAAGTAACATGTTGGTACTAATGAACAGTGACAAATTTACTAAAAGCTTAAAACTTGTCAAAGATCAAATAGAAAATATACCTTAGGAATGTGGCTTTGGTGAACCAGTAGGCATGAGTTGAGGGTGGCCTCATAGTGATCGAATACCCACCTTTTGGAATCTGATCTTTAGCAAATTTCAAGTGAGAAATGAAGGGTTCCACCAACCCAGAAGCCAATTTCTCACTTTTACTCCCAGAAAACACCACAAGATCACATCTTTTTCAATTACCCACAAACCAAAAACAGGAAAAAAAATCACATCTTTATCAGTTTCCATATCAATACAAACTAACAAAGTTAAGACAAACTCATTAGGGGAAAAAAAGCCAACCTTGTTCTAGTTGGGGTGAGCTGAAACAGTGCATAATCAAGAAGGGTCTTGGAATCCATGTTCAGATAGCAGGCTCAGTGGAGAAAGGGAAAAATGGGTGAAAAAAAGAAAAAAGATGAATCTCAAATAGCAATAGAAATGGGTGTGAAGAACAAAGTCATGTTCAAGAACGTGACATTGAGAAATCTTTTTGTTGAAGATGAACTGTACAATGGAAGAGATTGCCAGCAAGAAATGATGAAGCAATGGCAAGAATTGCACATGGAGAGATTTTTGAGCTTGTGACCTTATAGGCTATAAGCATTTTTTTCTCTTGACAATATGGGTTGACAATATGGGAGTGGGCCCCCCATACCATTTCTTGCCTCTACATTTCTCAATTATTTATTTTTATTCTAAGTACCATTATCTCTTTGTCTTCACTCTTCTTTTTATGAAATTATTTTTCAAGAAAAATCTATAGAACCTCTTGAAAAAGATGCAAATTTGAAGATTTTTTTAAGTGAACCGACAGTTTTTCATTTTGTCTTTTCAAAATTTAATAAAAGAGATAAAACATTAAAAACATAATTTAATTGTTAATTTAATATTTAAATTAATTTTTAAATATTTATATAATTATAAATAATCTTATTAAAAATAAATTAAAAAATCTTAAATATTAAATTATTTATAACTAACTAAACAAAGTGTCATTCTTTTATGATAGATTAAAAAATTAAAGAATGGTATACAGCGAGCTAGTAATAATTTTTGCACAAAAATAAAATTACTTACAAAATTCAAGCAAAAATATTTAATAAGAAAGAATAAAATTTCAGGAGAAATAATCTGTTATCTTTTTTAAATTATTTCATTAACTTTTCTTGTTTATTATTATGATCATATTCTCATGCATGAACATAAGTTGTCTATGGTTGCTTTAAAGGATCCTGAAAAGGATTGTTTTCCTTCTAATGGGCCCAGAATTGAGATCTTTGACTTTATAATCATCATGTTTGCATATGATTATTATTATTTTGCTATTTATTATTACCATATTTTAGCAATATTAGTGGCCAGGTAGGTAGTGTAGATGAGGTGGAAAAGATAGCAATTAGGATTAGTTGAGATGTCTAATCCTAATTGATGAGAAGATGGACTGATGGTGTCGGCGGAGTGCGATTATTTAAATTTAATTACATGTTAATTATTGCGGATATTACTTGATCACTCATTCACTTTGCTAATTATATTCCTTTAAAGGGCAAAGCTAATTTTAACTTTGAGTTTAATTACTACAAAATTATGACTGTCTGTAGAATGCTGATAGTAATTAGTAGTAACATATATAAAGTTGCAGTAATAAGTAAATATTAGTGCTAATTAGTATGTTGCATCCAACATTTTTTTTAAAATGGAACAGAAAAAAGAACTATAAGGTAGGAAATCAAATTCTCATCAATAAAATAAAAATTCAAGTAACCTAACTAATTTAACTACTAAGATTCTCCTTTATAGTGTCATCTCGATCCGCTCAAGTCACATAGCAAAACAAATATATAAAGGGATTTGACTGGCAAGAAGCACTCCCTCACTTTCACTTTCAACTTTAAGAATAACATTCGAATTATAAAAATAAAAATATTTTTAATTTTTGTATTTTAATTAAATTACATGTTTTTTTTGTTTTTTTAAAAATTAATTAATTGAAGAAAACTTTGGCATGTGGGATATACACAGAAATTCAAGAAAAGGGCAATACAGTGCCTTGCTTCTGATCAAAGGGAGGAACAAATAAGCAAGAGAGTTATAGATGACATGAAGGTTTCAGAAGGATTCCTCAAATAAACAAGATTTTTTTGGGGCTGAATGTTTGAGTGACAAATGTTATCCGAGATTGCAGAATAAATACTACTATATATAGTCTAAAAACAAAAAGATCTACAAGAGTTGACAATGTTTATGTAAAAATAGGTCAACTCTTTTGTCCAAATTTAAAAGAGAAAAAGGGGAGAGAGAAACACTTCACTACAGTTTACTCCATTAATACTACTACTATACGACTTTATACTGATTTGACATTTTGTATGGACCATGAAGTTAAATTTATGTACTAAAATTTTGATATACATATATATACTTACTTCAAACACAATATGTTTTTAGGTTTGACAAAATCAGACTTTAGACAACATTATTTAAAGTTATATATGAGTGAAATTTATGCATTTATGTCCGAAATTCAGGCAAAAATGAATGAATTTTATTCATTTTTTCCCGACTTAAGTCATATATGAATAAACTTCGTGACAAAATAATTGAACTTCAGTTATATATATCTTCAATTGGCTGAAGTATTCAACAAAAAAAGATTGAAATCCAATCATTTTTGCCTAAACTTCAGCTATAAATAACTTCTTAACTTCAACCAATATTACAATAAACTTATATCTTAATTTTAGCTATATGAAATTTCAAATATAATATTTAAAATTAAACTTTATTAAAACTAACTTAATTCAGACACTATATGCTTGAAGTTGTAAAAATTTAGAGGTGTATGTTATAAACTTCAATAATAAATAGGAACACTACTATATATTGTTCTTGTAGTACTTTTACAAAGGATCGGATAATAATGATTATTGTAGAAAAAGAGGAAATTAAAAACATAACTTCTTTTTGTCATTTCATAATTAGAGAGTACCAAAAAAAAAGGCTAGAAAAGCAAAAGACAGTTGAGGGTAAAGAGGTTCATCTAATTACTGAAAAGGATTCTCATCAAAACCCCAACTATATAAATATAAAAGGCAAGATCCATCATTTTATATTTATTATTTATTACAACGCTATAAAAATGGAAGACCAAATAATTTCAAGACAGCCATGATCCAGCTAATATATATGCTTTATCAACTTGCAAGGCAGTGACATTTAAATCACACAATTAAAAGAAATGAAAACGAATAAATACAAAAATAATGTCATTGGTAGCTAGCTTTTTGGCACAAATGACTTTATATAGCAGCCAAGATATATATTGTTTATATATTATGAATATGTATTGTGTTCGATCTACTGCCAGGCTTATGCAAACAAATTAGAGCTCTGTTAGATAGAAAATAAGTTATTTTGAAATTAATTTTATTTAATATAAAATAATGATAATATTACAATTTTCTTTCCTGTGAGTGGATGCGGGGCTGTGGGATCTATGTCGGTGGAAGCCGAGTTTACAGTTTTGTGTGGGGACTTGTATTAATAAGCTGGGATATTTTTGTACTATATGGTAAAATGGGACATTGCTTGTACTAAAAAGAAATTAAAAACTAAAATGTAAAATGCATATAACTTATATGATATGTTAAAACGAAGGCAGATTTAGAGCATAAGTTGCATAGATAAAGACATATAATATATTAGAAGAGACTAATTATAAATTTGATTATTATTATATATTAATTTAAATTAATTTAAAAATTATAAATTTCAGATCTTGAATCAATCTCTATGTTAAAAATTCAATAATGATATTATTAATGTATAAATTGAGTTGTTTAAGAATATGATATGAGTAATGTTTTTGTTTTTATGTCAAATTTATTTCTAAAATCATACTATAATCACAAGTCCAATAAAAACATAACTAGTATATCATGTTTTCCATCCTATTTACAGAAAAGTTTGGTGTAGATTCAAACATCTAATTTTCAATGAAATTTTGGATTTAAGTTCTTCAAAACTTTAAAATATATATAATTTAAATTATATATTTAAAAATTACATCAAATGATAATAAATTAAGAGCACACATGGTTAATAATTTTAAAAATTGTATCATTAAACAACAATAAAAAGAGTTGAAATTATTTATGATAATTCAAATGCATTAAAATATTTGAAGTGATGAATGTTTTACCAAGGAATTCAGAAGGCTGGAATATATATATACACACAAACATACCCTACTGCATATATGAACATACAAATAAATTAATAAGAATTAAAAAGGACTTTTGTTACATGATTACTCAGGTAGAGTTAAAAACTATCTGCATATACCCATTAAAAAATTACCTAATAAGATTTTGTATGTTATACATTTTTGGAGTATACAATTCACATAATTGTATTTTCTCAAAGGTATATAACAAATTTGATAGTCGAATCACATTATTATATTTTATTAAGGTATGTACATGTAAATTATAACCCAAAAGGAATACAACGTACATACCTACCGGCTATTATGTTAATATTTCTTGTAGAGATAAATGAAATTATTTTAGAGTAAATATAATTCGAATATATTGGTTTGTCTATGGACCTGCAACGTAGATCTCCTAATAAAATAAAAATATATATATGAAGGGAAATTTCATAACACATAGTTTGAGGCATATTTATCATTAATATCTATAGTTTGTTTAATTACAATTCATAATTAATATCTTGGAGCTATATTTGTTCGTGCAATCTATTTGTATCAACACATATAGTTTCACAAGATATACGCATTTATTACGGGTCCACATGATTTGTGTCAATACATGCAATTCTCGCTTAAATACACTATATTCGCATGCAAGCCAAATATATTGTATCTACTCTTTATCTAGTTGTATTAGCACATACAACAATTTCAACACATTCTTATAATCATCACCTAAAAATGCCACACATATATAATTGATACGTATACAATATATACTTTACATACATACAATATATACTTGTGTTTTTGAGTGTGTGCGTCATATATGTATAGTAAATGGACTTCTAATACATGTGTGTACCACTTATGCAAGCTAATTGATGTATACATCCTTTTGTTTTGACAGTATTTCTATAAAAATTATTATCTTTTATCCCTCACACCGAATGACTCCTTATTTTAGTATAAATGACGAGATAAAAATAATTTCGGTGATTAATTACTGCTACCTTCACACCAAATATGAAATAAAATGAATCTTAAATTTTATTTTAAAATTATTATCTTTGTCCCACGTATCATCTTTAAATTTTCTGGATAATTGAGTGCCTTTACTATTATCTGCCCTAGGCAAGATTCGGGTCTTGTACCGTTGATAATTAAGAATGAAGAGAATATCAAAATTAAATAACAAAAGAATTACTACACGATTTTAAGTTAAATATTTGTGTTATGAAATAATAAAGAAAGAACAAGAAAGAGAGAAAGAGAAAGTTCTTATTTCACGATTTAAATACAACGGGCTTAATTCATCTATTTATAGGGACAATTCCTCCTAACTTTTCTCCAAAAGATAGACTTTCACTATAATATAAACAGATGTATCCACTATAATACAAATAATTTTATAGACATTCACTATAATACAAATATGTTATAATAATTCCCCTCAATGTCTATTTGATGATAACGCGCTCGTTAAAACCTTACTAAAAACCCAAAGGGAAAAATCAGTGAAGGAAAAGAGTACACATATCTAATACGCATTTTGGCTGCCTATTAAAAACCTTACAAGGAAAACTCAAGTGGGACAAAAATCTCGTAAGGGAAAAAGAGTACGATGCCGTATTAACTCCCCCTAATGGCAATATCCACCAAGATCCGCATCTTCGCACTACCTTCTTGAAAGTTGCGCTGGTAGAGATTTGGTGAATAAACAGCCACATTGTCACTTGAACGAATCAATTGCACATTGATATCATCATTCTTCGGGAGCCCAAGTGTGTGTAGAAATACTTGGGCGAGATGTGTCATTCTATCTACTTTTATAAATCCTCCATTTAGTTGTGCTGCATCTTGCATTATCTTCATACAAAAATTGTGGGTACTTTGTCACATTTCAAAACCACATTTTTCTCTAATGAGATGTATCATGGACGAACCACACATATTCTCGGCTTGCTTCATTATCAGCTATTATCTCAAAGATGATTTGATGAAGTGAAGCATGAGACTCGTTTGTAGATATCCAAGATATGGCAAGCATTCTCCACATATGAACACGTAATCCGCTTTAGATCAAGTTTTGTGGGTTAGATAAATACCCTGCATCGACATAACCAACAAGATTGGGACTGCAATTGCTGGGATTAAAATAAGCCTACTTCCGTAGTCCCTTTTAGATACCGCATTATGTGTTTGATCAATTCCCAATGTCTCCTAGTGATCACTATATCTTTCGTGGGATCAAGAGTTTCTCGTTCTTTTAAATCCTTCAAGGATTTTCATATATCCTTCAGTCTCTCTAGACATGAAAATAATTTCATTATACGCATACCGTTTTCATATATTGCCGGATTTATGAGGAACCTCAAAATAATTTCATCCACCTACGAGGACCTTCCATATAGTAATGTCGTAATTATGAAAAATCTTCATGTCACAAGAATCATTTATATCTACCGGCATTATACTTGGAATTGCGTATTTTTAATTGGCCAATCATTTAT
Source organism: Datura stramonium (assembly GCA_018107945.1). NCBI lineage: Eukaryota > Viridiplantae > Streptophyta > Magnoliopsida > Solanales > Solanaceae > Datura > Datura stramonium. The sequence goes on from JACEIK010004934.1 coordinate 99,648, forward strand.
CCGTCCATACTTTTCGGGATGCATTTGAATTAAGATCCTCGTCATTTATAATATTGAGCGCTACATTATATCAAAGGTATCACGACTTTATCATTATGATATCGGCTCCAATGCATATAACTTATTGAGATCTCTTCATTTTTCATCATTGTGCACCAACCTTTGCCAAGGTTTTGTGAAGTGTTATAATGTGGTGCTTCTTAAAACACTTGCCTCATTATTATGACCATCTAATCATTTACTCCTCTCCTTTTTCAAGGAGTTCTATATTTGGAACCGCTTGGTCTATCACGCGAAGGTCTCATAGACCGGCCCTTCAAGGACCTTTCGTCGGAGCATTTGCACCGAATTATAAAATAGAGTTAGCAAATATATTCGCAATTGATTGCAATATTTTGCAAGTGAATTATCTATTGAACTTAAATTCATTTTTTTTCTGTAGGATCTAGATAATTCATCCCACACTTAATTTTCAACGCTAATCACTTCTCCCCTAATGTTAGAAAATTAACATTTACTCCCCAAGCTTATGTGGGGACCCATCTTTGTGCTGTGGTGAAACAATTAAACTATATCGCATATTCAAATTTTTAGATGGAATTATTCGATTCCTGACCCTGAATCAATTGTGATAGGGGAACCTTGTTGGCTTGATGCATTCAAGTGTTGCTATATGTTAATAAAGATATCTCTGTATACCAAATTTTATTTGGAAGTTTTATTCTCATAATCAATGATTTAGCTATAATTGGAGGCATACAATTTTTGCTAAACCAACATAGATATCAATCAAACATTATCAACATGATTTTATAATTTGGAATTATGCTCTTAACTTAATAATTCGAGCAACAACCTTACAAAAATCAATTGCAAGTTGATATCAAAACACATGTGACCACTCCATAGATGCATCTATTAGCAAACGGTTCACATGGTAGGTGAATGGGTCCATATTAACCCTTTTATAATTTCCAAAATTTCAAAAAGGAATATAATTTCAATCTTAGCCGATCAAGATCATTCTATCACTGAGAACAAGCAACACAAGAGAACTTTGAATCTTTTATTTCAACGTATAGCCACGTGAATTCTCAATTATTTTTGCATCACATTTGAACCGGGATGGCCAACCGGTAATGTCAACTTATTTCTGCAAACTTTTAGTTTACTTTTGTATGTGATTTCATCATCATACCCTTATGTACTACAAATAAAACCCAATGTGGTAATCTTTTACATAAATATTTATAACCCGCTTCAATTGTAGCAAAAGATGAAGATATTAGATCTTCCCATACTTATAGTCTCAATTTTTTTTCAATGTCCTTGAAACTTATAAGTTTCCTTTTGAGACTTACTACAATAATTTCATTCCTCTCATAGGTAATAATAGCTATTCCTGAGCTCTCGCTAATTTTGTGTACTACCACATTCAATCATATCAACATCATTAGTTTCTCCACATAGTTTCAACTTAAAAACAATTTTGAATGTCAATGGAACATACTCATGAACAGACTTATAGTCTCGATGGATCCAATCATATCGTAATGGGGTGTATGACCATCTTCAGGTGGTTATACTTTTTTAGACTATTTCACAAAACAAGTGGATCCTTAATCGTGAAATATTCAATTTTAAAAATTTCGTCAAGATGATGACGCAAGAATATCATAGTCTTAACACGATCTTGATTTGATGCTTTGTTTTCACTTTTAATGGTGTCTCCAAGACCCATTGCATCCATATGATTTCAACATCCAACACCCATGAAAGGCAGTTCTTGCCCTAACTTTGAAGGGCAACGAATCAAGTTTCGTAAGGTTAGCCATATTAAAAGAAAGAGAAAAATAAAACTTCCTTCAAATTTTGAGACAAGAGAGCCGCAGAACAATGTTTATCACCAAAGGAATATCATCCTTCGTGGTTACAATACATTTCGAATTTTAATTTTAATTTTCTTATCCTATTCAAAGTGAGTGCCTGGCCAGACTCACACATAACGTTACAAATAATAAAAAGAATAAGAATATTACGTAGAAAGAGAGAATGAGAGAAGTTCTTATTTCTCTTGATGGGATGAAATACAATGATGGAGAATCCATCTATTTATAGGGACAATTCCTCCTAACATTTCTACAAAAGATAGTCTTTCACTATAATATAAACATATGTATCCACTACAATACAAATATATTTATGTATTACTAACTATAATATAAATACGTTTTTATAACGGGTCTACATTTTTAGTACTTTTGTAGTATATGTTTTTCCAGTCATAATGCATCATCTTTTAGGCTATAGCAGAAATGTCTAAATTTGAATGGCGCATATACTTATAAATCTCTCACGCATATTTGCCTCTTTTGACGAAGTCAATTTGGGCTTCCGACAGCCTAAAAGAACAAACAGCAATCAAATTACATTTTGAATGGGGCAATATAAGGGTGTCATAGGAGAAGTAATGACACGATTTATCCTTTAAATAGATTGATTTTTTAATTTTTATTTTTTTTTGAAATTAAATTTATCTGGTGAGATATAAGTTTTTTTAAGAATGCAGAATATAGCTTGTTAAGTATTATAATATAAAAATATAAACTTATTATTCAGTGAAAAATATTTGCCCTAAGAAATAAAAATTAAACATCAACAGGGACAAAGTGCGAATGACCCTTTGAATTCTTGGAAAATTTAGCTTCTTTTGAATAAAATCAGGAGAAGTCCTGAGAAAAGATATGTATGTACTATTCCAACATATTTAATTAGTCAAGCAAGCTCTTTATTTTCTGATAAAATACTCCATCTGTCACATTTATATGTTATAGTTCGAATTTTGAGAGTAAATTTTGTTAAATTTAACCATAAATTTTTAGATATAAAATTTTAATAATATTTTTAAAGTATAATTTATGTATTATCAGTACTTTTCTATTTTTAAATTGTTTGTTTTAGAAGTTTTCAATAATTTATAATTTTAAAATATTTTAAAAAAAAACAAATTATAAAAAAAATTTAAAATTGAAGTCTCGAAATTCAAAAGCTCCAACATCAATGGAGACGAAGGAAGTAGAATGTAACTACTAACAAGCTCGTTTAATTTGCATATACAACGAGTGAATTTATTGTACTATTATGAATTAGAGAGTCAATTTACTACGTTTTTCCGATACTGAATTTAGTTGAAAAATCGTACTATTACTTGTAACTTTCATTCGTGTGGTTACGTTTAATTTTGTGTCCTTGTGCCAGGGTACGAAAGCAACTTGTTCTATATCCACATTCAAAACCGTCCCAACGGGGTAGCGGCGAATCCTATTTAAATTGTTTTTATAATTATCATTTAAATATTTAAATTGTTAAAGTTTTCCAATCGAACACTTCAATTCTTATGGTTACAATTAGGCACATTCAGTTCAAAATTTGTGTTTTTTTTTCCTTTTTTATGCATGTGTTCTCATTCGTCTATAAGATAGTTAAGTTGACTACATAAACATGTCATTTCCTTTATGCGAATGAGTAGTCGGGCCTCTTAAACTTACCATCGTTATTCAATTTACACTCTAACTGCTATATTCCAATTTGAACACCTCAACTCCTGGATAAAATGTTTTCATTAGACATTTTTTATTCAAATTTCAGAATTTTTTTTATGTGTTTTAATTTACTTATTAGTTAGTTCTTAACTACATAAAATATATTATTTGCTTTAATTAAATGCATCAACAACCTCATGTAAAAACACGTGGAGATTTTACAACTTATTAAGGTTAATGCTTATAATTGAATGATTCTTATCAACCATTTACATAAGATATGATCAAACTATTTCAATGTGAATATTTTCATTTAATAAGTCATAGAGGAAGTTTGAAAAATTCTTTACAATTAATTAATTAATTAAATTACAATTAATAATTAACATATTCGAGGATCCACTACTTCTGACTTAATTAAACATAACGGTTTATAAGATTAAGTAGAATCTGTTATAGACTGTAAGTCATATAAATGTTAGAAAATTCGGTAATATCCCACTTTTGACTAATCTCCTCACAAAATTGATATTCATAAATGCAAAAATCAGATAATTTAAATGAAGTAATATGATAAGAAAGAATGTTAGGAATTAAATCTTTAAGATGAAAATCATCATTATTTCTATGATTTATTATATCAAATTCATCAAAACATAAATTATATGTATAAGCATATTTAATTAAATCCTTGACGTATGTGAACCGATCTTGCTTAAAATCATACTGAGGAACCTATAACTTTATTTATAATTACATATGTAATTTAACTTAATTAAATTAGAGATTACTATCTCTACACATAATAGTAAAAGTTATTGTAATATTTTATGAGGTGTCTTAGGTCCATCAACTTTAATTCTTAGCAGATCATTTTTAATTTGGATTAACCTTTTTAATGCGACCAATTGTTAACATACAGTTATTATTAGTACATATGTATGTGTGTGCAACTCAATACATATTCTCACAACGAAAACTAAAGAAAATTCAAGAATGGCCTTATTGTTATCAAACTCAAAAAAAAAGAGTCTATATATATGTATAAATGATATATAAAACACTTCCTTTGAAAAAAAAACGTGTTTAGTTGATTAAACTTCTCCCAAATAGCCTAGGGAGTCAAAATATTCAAAGGCTTTACTTCTTTTTCTTCTTTGCTTGTCGGCGTCAAAGCAAATACTAGTATTTTCTTGAGTTCCAATCTCAATAGTAGAAAAGTAGCCAAGACCCTAGGAAAAAATGATCAAAATATAAGAATATAAAATTTACACCAAATATCCAGTAGTATAAATAGCCTAGGAGAGAACGGGTCATATCATATACTCATTCAATACACAAATATAACACAACCAACCACTAAGACATTCCTCCAAAAAAATAATAAATTAAAAACGTCGTTTAACTTCTCAATAGGGCCATGCAACGTTCAATAACATCTTCTTCCTCTTCCGCCAAGAACGTGTGTAAATTGTTCTCCCGGCTCGGGCGACAACTGAGCCGGGGAAATATGGGGCACCATGCGACGTGTTCATAAACCACAGGGAATCGAAGACGAAGCGAAATGTTGCGGGGTTGTTGTACGAACATATTAGGAAATAACCTCGGGCTTCGGGCCATTTAGACAGCAAGAACATGAAGCCCGGAGCCAAATTGTCTGATAAAATCGACCCAGCGATTCGCAATTGCAAGATTGGGATGGCTATTTTTTCACCTCAGTATTGTGATTCATATTTTTGCTTGCATGAGTTGTCTCTGATGATGGAATCGAACAAGAGGATTATACCGGTTTTTTGTGATGTAAAGCCTTCTGAGCTTGCTGTGAAGGACATGAATGTTAATTTTCCAAATAAGGACTTGGAGAAATTTAGTTTGGCTCTTGAGGAGGCAAAATACACTGTTGGCCTCACATTTGATACCTTAAAAGGGTGAGCATGTGCAATTTTTCATTCAACTGACTGTTTCAATCAATGTGTCATATTTTTCTTTAATTTGTTTTTTAAAATGTCATATTTTCTTGTTTAGAAATAATTTAACATTAAACTTTTTCATTCTATTTTTAGCTTTGAGACGATTTATAGCTACGCAAATATTCTTATGACTTGTTATATATAGATAAAAAATTTCAAAAATCTTTCTCTTTTTCTTTTTAATTCATGCCCGGGCCCAACACCGCCATATAAATTCGTATAGAACGAGCTAGTACTATACTTCATCCGTTATAATTTCCTTTGTACAACTTAAACCAACATTCAGCAAAAGAATTCACACACCTAGACTATGAAATTAACAACTCCATTTTATAATACTATATTGAATATATTATTGTTGTTAATATTATCTGTTGAGATTTAAACTCATAATCTTTCTTCATTTTCTTCCTGCTTTATTGACCAAATAGGCTGCATCTTAATTAAGGTGCAATTTTCTTGTGCACTGTAGACTTGACAATCATTATTTTAAGAGGATATTTAAAAATATGAACTTTCTTTAATGTTTATTATGATACGTGTGACATGACTTTTTAACTATAGATAGAAAAGTAGAATGGATTACCAAATTATACGGGAACATCAAAACAATGCTTATTGGCATATATATATAGAGAGAAATTGCTTGTGAAACTTTTTATCATTACAATTGTATCTAACATGGGTAATTAATGTTGTTTTGTGAAGGGATTGGTCGGAGTTTTTGGTGAAAGCTTCGGATGCAATAATGAAGAATCTGTACGAGGTAGAAAGAGAGAAGTACATCAACAGAAAGAAGTATATCCGTCGACAACAACTTTTGCATAACTATTGATCAAATAAAAGAGGATCCATATATTGCTGATGAGTTCAAACCCAATAAATTTCACATTCATTTCTTCCTTAACTAATTAGTTCATCAATTCTTTTCTTAACCAAAGTCCTTTAAGAAGAAGACTCAAATTAAGGACTTGTTAATTCCTAGCTAACACATTCAATATTCATTCTTTTTCTTTAATAAAATTTGTCATGCATGTTTTCAGGCTAATTAATTGTCTATGTATATTCATCAAATTAATGTAATGTAATGCATAGATGATTCAAGATACAGATTCTAGCTTCACGCACTTTTCTTAGGATGTGAAATTTCTTTCGATTTTCTCAAAGCAATGCACAAAATTTCAATTTTTTTTCTATAAAAATAAAATTTCTTAGAAATAAGAAAAATGATTTCCTTAATGAAAGTAGGGAAGACAAGTTCTCCATTTCCAACACACCCTGGCATTCACCTCTCCATCCTCGTAGCTCCCCCCAACCGGCCACCCTACACCTACTCTTCCACCCTCGCCCTTCATACTTGTCTAGATTATATAAATGTTTTAGTGGACAGCATTTTGTTTATACATAATAGCCAAGAAAATAAGTAAAAACCCACTATTTTTCTTAAAAATCATAACAACACAATTTAATTTCTACTTTTTATAAAGATACGAGATATCGATTAATTAAAGAATATGAACATGTTAAGGCACAATTAAATAAAACTTTTGAACGTTTCTTCACCAGTAGATAAGCACCATTAAAAATGTTAGAACTTCATGTTGGTTGAGGGTAGTGTGGCTAAATTGAATTCACGTTACAAGGAACTGTTCATCTGCTCATATTTTAATGGATCAAATAAGTGATATTTGTGATGGAAAAATTTAGACTTAGCTCATATTCAATGCATAAAAATTGATATTCATAAGTAAAATATTAATTAATGGGTTATCTTTTCATCGAGTTGAAATCAAAATGGTAATAATTTAATTTGGAGGAAAACTCAAAACGGTGGTTGACTCAAAGGCTATACCAAAATAGGTAATGTGTGGCCTGTTCCATGACCCACTTCTTGATTCCGTAAAGTCTGAATAAATGTTAAATATTATTGTTGATCGCGGAAAAAATCACAACTCCATGATTTTTTATTTTTTTAGAAGTCTTCCTTCCATCATAATTTCTTTCAAAACTTTTCCATGTTGCTATTTCTTTAATTTATCATATTCATTGGTTCCATTTCTTTTTACATTCATAAATATTAGCAATGGAGTCACTTTTTGGTTAATTTGTGAATATGTGACAAACTAATTAATACAAGAACAAGAACAACAATAATCAAAAGTAACATGAAAGAGGAAAACTAATTAAAAGCAGAATAAAAATGGTAATTAGTCAAAAAAAAAAGAGTCAGTCTTAAATGTGTAACTTAACAGAAAAGTTGGAAAATTGACAAGAAGAAGATAGGCGTTTTTGCAATAAATTTTAAAGTGATAAACATTGATTATAATCACGTATAGAGTACATGAAATGGAGATTTATTGATGAATATTTGTGAATACAACTCTATTTATCTCTTGATTCTTCTTTCTTATTTATTTTTCGTGATTCGAGGGTGGTTAGGAGCGTATTTCTCGAACATAGATGATATTATTTATTGCAAACACTTACTCCATCCGTTTCAAAATAAATATGTTTTCAAAAGATGGACATAATTCTTTAAGAAAACTACTCGTACACACCCCTTAAGAAAACTACTCATTCCATAAAGAAAAATATATTTTAACCATTTACCCCTAATAAATATCTTGAGAAAGATGTAACTCTTTAATATTTTCTTGATTATGCAAAACTCTCTCTATTTAAATAAGGGTAAAATTGGAAGAACATCATTAATATTTTCTTGATTATGTAAAATATTATTTATTTTGAAACAAAATTAAAAGATCAAAACACCACTTATTTTTGAAATAAAATAAATACAATTTCAACTTTTCTACATTTTATTAGATTTTCTGAATTAAGAAAAAAAAAAATCAAGAGATAAACAGAGTTATACTCACAAATATTTATCAATAAAATCTCTATTTTATCATATTTTATTTGTAATTATAATCAATATTATTACTTTAAAATTTATTACAAACACCTATCTTCTTTTTGTCAATTTTCCAACTTTTCTTTTTTAAGTTACACATTTAAGAGTGATTTTTTTTTTTTGTGACTAATTACCATTATTATTCTGCTTTTAGTTCTCCTCTTTCATGTTACTTTTGATCATATAACCTTCCTTTCTTTGACTACAATTACTGCTGTTTTTTTTATTGTATTATTTTGTCAACTATTTAAAAATGAACAAAAGTGACTCCACTTGCTAATATTTATGAATGTAGTAAAAAATGGAACCAAAGAATATGATAAAAGAAAATGAAAACATGGAAAAAGTATTTAAAAGAAATTATGATGGTATCGTGGTAGCACACAATCAAGAAGGAAGACTTTATTAAAAAGAAAAGTAAGTCGTGATTCTTTCACGGCGTATAATAACATTTAGCGTTTATTCAGACTTTACAAAATCAAGAAATGAATCGTGAAACAAGTCACGTTTTATCCACTTTAATATAGCCTTTGAGTCGACCACTATTTTGAATTTTTTCCTTCCAAATTCTTACTGTTTTGGTCTCCAACTCTCTTTCGACCGACCTATGCTCACTCAACTTAGAAAATTCGGATTTGTTTAACGGACCTTGAATATGTGATCTAAGGGGTACAAGATAGTTTTCTTGAAAAGTAGTTTTTGAAAAGGGCAAAAAATAAATACACAATTATAGAGAAATAATTACTAAAAATATTTCATGTTTTCAAATATAGCAAATAAATATTTATTTAGATTATTAGATTTGATTTAAAAAATAAAGTATGGTTATGAAAAATTATTACTTCTAATTTGTAGATATTTATGCTAAGAAAAAGGAAAAAATAATCATTATATTTATTTATAATTTTTTTTTTGACAGATGTATATCTAATTTAAATCATAATTGATTTCTAACCAAACTTGACAATTTCTTTTTCTTCTCAACAAGAAAATAAAAATTATATCTTTTATACGCGGTCGCGCAAAGGCTACTTTACCATTATACTTACTACCATAACCGCGCATTTCGCTTATTCGCTACGATCGATCCGTTCATTTAAAATGAGCCAATTAATTTTTTAATCATTTTTTATAAATATTTAGTTATAACCAATATATATACAACTTAGCTAATAATAAATTAACAAATCAAAAAATAAATAACTTATCAACATTAGGGTGTTCATGGTTCGGGTTTGGGTCGGTTTAATTAAAATCAAAACCAAACCAATTTAGTCGGTTTTTAAATTTCTAAAACCAAATAAAATAAATAAAATAAATAACCATTGGTTTGGTTCTTGTTGGTTTGGTTCGTTTTTTCGATTTATAACTAGCTAATGATAAATTAATAATAGTAAAACAAATTACGTACATGAGATAGTAATCAAGTGCAACATTAGAATCAAAATTCTCTCTACTATCACGAGATGAATGTATCTCGAATCTTTCATTATTTTTCAATACTATTCAAAAGTTTTAGCATGTTTAAGTTGTAAGATGAGAGGTTTCCACTTCAAATGTCTAATATCCACACGTGTAAATAATATACAACTTTATATAGAATGGTCAACCCTTCAAAAATCAAAGAGGCAAACGATTGAACAAAAGAGGATGGGATGTCTTAGCAAAGAAAATAAAAATCGGTAATATGTTACACCACATATAAACAATTAGACTTAGAGATTCGGGTTTGACATATTTTTTAAGTCATAGAATTTAAAAGTGTTGTAATGCATGTGAAATAAATTATACTAAAATCAAATTAATGTTTAAGAGATATAAAATATTTTGAAAATTTATAAAAACTACTAACATATAAGCAAATAATTATAAAATTTTACATATAAAATTTATCAGATTCGGTTTTTGGAGTTATTTCTTCGATTCTTTAGTAAAATCAAAACCAAATCAAGTATCACCTAAGCTAAAATTTAAAACTAAACTAAATCTTCCAAACCAAATACTGATTTTTTACTTGGTTTGTTTGGTTTTTCACCAAACCGAACACCCTTAATCAACATAAACCAACATTATATACCAACATATCAACATAAGATAAAAAAATTAAAAGAACATATGTAAAAACACTTAAAACCTATTTCTAAACATATATAAATCCAATTGTAAAACAAATAAACAAAATGGCGCTAACAACTTAAAATTAAAATTTTAACCATAATCTATACCACCAATGTAAATAACTCACAACTATAAATCAACAAACAAAATACCGCTTCATAAAAATAGAAATTATTTAAGAGAGAGAGAAAAATCACACGGCTAAATTTAAAACAACGGATGAAAATTACTATTTCTAATTTATAGATATCTATACTAAGAAAAAGAAAAAAATTAACTCCAATAAATAATCTACACTATATTAAAAGTGTGAAGATTCTTAGAAATGTTAATTGAATTTTTTGTCCTTTATTAAAAAACATCACAATAGACAAAATTATCATTTATTATTTTTACATAATGATTATTTAAAATTATTGTTTTTAATTGTTTTTAATAGTTTTCCACGATTTTTTTTTTTTTTCCTTTTTGATACAAAAGTTGTTCTTTTTTTTCTTTCCTTTTTGATTTTTTCCCTTTAATTGTCAACGAAGAGTGTTATTTTTTTCCTTTTTAATAGTAATGTCCTCATATTCTTATGTTTTCATATTATTTTTTATTTATAAATTTTCTTCGTTTATGAACGGATTTATAATTGCATAAATTAATTGCCAACTCTTCTACAGTAAAATATTTGATTCAAATCTTCAACCTTGTATGTTTTTGTGTTAATCTATCTTCTTCTTTTTTTCATGTTATGAATTTCTTTTTATGTTGTTTGGAATTAAAAAAAAGACAATAGTAATTTGCTATGTCAACTCAAATTATTTATATTTAAAATAATTTAACTTTTTAGATTGTCTCCTTAGTTGAGTCTAATATTGATACCATGTTTAATTGAATCTTATATTGATATTATGTGATTTAAATTTTGTGTTATTTGGAGTTGGCATTTCAATCACTCACATATTTACAAGTTGTATATATTTAGGTAAATAATCACTTAATCTCATAAAATAAATTATCTTATAAAATTAAAAATTATTATAATTATAACTCTTGTACATAATTTGTTTTAGATAATCTTGCAATAGAATCAAAACGCATTTGCCAATGTGAAATTTTGCCAATTAACAATTTAAGGCAAATATGATTCTCATTAAATAATAAAGTCTTAGTAATTGGAGTCGGATTAGTAAAAGAAAGATAGGCAACTAATAGCGAAGATACATGAAATGACTATAAATATTAATTTGACGGTAAAATACCTATACTATATTAAAAGTGTAAAGATCTTAAAAATATTGATTGAACTTTTTTCCTTTTATTAGAAAAAAATCTACGATAGATAAAATTTTCATTTGTTATTTTTCTAAGAAAAATATTATTTAATTTGCCTCCTATTTTCCTGAAAATTATTATTTAAATTGCCTAAAATCCTAAAGATTTCCGAAATTTTTTCCTAAATAAAAAATAAAAATTGCCTAGAATTTGCTTTATTATTCTACTTTAAAAATTATTATATAATATACCCACAAAGATTGTCTGAAATTAGAAAATTTTTCAAATAAAATTGCCCCAAAATTTATCCTCAAAATTAGCCTAAAAAATTTTCAGGCAAATTTTCCTTCCATAAACCCTAAAAACTTAACCTAAAAGTTTTTCTATAAACCTTAAAATTTTATTTTATTTATTTATTGACATGGTATCTTAATGTTCTCATTGACTTCAAATCTTTTTTCGTATATGAATCCTTAAAATTATATAAAAAATTTATAATTACATAATTTTATTCTTCATCAACTATCATAAATTTATTCAATTAAATCTTGGTATACCAAATTTTCTTCATCTTAAATCTATTTGTCTTTTTTATTTTAGTATTGCCGATTTGAAGAATGCAATAGTAATATTACGCCAACCTATGCAATTTATGTTCAAAATAATTCTAACTTAAGATCACCTTTACCATTCTAATATCGATATTGTCAATACGACAAAAGGTAATGTAAACTAATAATATTTTGTCAAGAATTAAGTGAAATATAATAAATAATAATATATTGAGATATAATATTTATTTATATTATTTAAATAAATATTATTTAAACAAAAATAAAAAGTTAAAAAAATTAAAAAAATTAAATCTTATATATATATTAAATTTAATATATTGCTGAGACATGTGCAGCGCACGTACATTAAACTAGTTTTTTATAATTATCTATGCTACAAATAAAAGATAATTAAGAATTCAATGAATAATAGTTATCACTACCATATACCTATATTTTTATAATCACACGAAAAATCTTCTTTTCTTAATTATCTGCGGTTACAAATAAGAAATAATTAAATATTAGTTAGCAATAACTACCATATATATAATATTTATATTTTTTTTAAAAAAAATAATGTTTTTATGAGTTTTTTTAATAAAATATTAATAAAACTTATAAATTAAAACCAAATATTAATATTTTATGTAATTTTCTTTTTGTTTGAAAAAGTCTTCATGGAATGTTGGAAATATACACAGAATAATGTTTTGGGCCTACTTAATAATTTGTTAAATAAATAAACTCTACTTCAAAAATTAGTTTTAATTTCATTTCATTGATTATGTTTTATAGTAAAATTTAAAATTTATATCAGATCGACAACAAAAATTCTTCATAACTTTTTTTAAAATTTAAAATCACTTTTTTTTTAAATAAATAAATTTATTAAATAAAATCGAAAAATTAAGATCGCACGCTTTGGATCACAGTAGACGTAATTTTCTGCCTGATCGTCACTAATCTTCCGAAGAAACATTAGCCGACATTCTTTTGGACCATGATCGCCGCCCCGACTAAATAGTCTTAATTTATTTATTTCTTCTTTCTAGGATGATAAAAATTAAAAATGATAATATTTCCTTTTAGTTTTTCAAATTTGACTTGTGTTCATTTCGTCTTATGCTGTTCTTCCTGGTATTTTACTTTCCTTTTTTGGGAAAAAAAATGAGAAGAAGAAGAGGTCCGTTAGCCTGGTGTGCTGAGGCTAAAAAATCTGTGACTAAGTCTGTTTGAAATTTCAATATATCCCCTCTTTGGAGACTACTATAGTGTTTGAGACCAAACATTTTCTTTGTGTTTTTGAAATACACACACACACACACACACATATATATTCTCCATTTGTTTCATCCTTTTATGTTACTATATTTAACTAGATACAAAGTTTTAAAAAAAAAATTCAAATTATTTTTAAATTTAGACAGCGATTATTTTTTAAAATATACTAAAAGAAAAATAAGCCATAGAAAGGAGAATCTTTCTTGATTTGTGCTCGTCATTCTTATGTAAAGGGTTATGCTAATTTATTATGAATAAAATTAAGATGGAGTATCCATATGAGAATATGTCAAATTCAATTTGGAAACCTGAAAAGATATCTATTTACTATATATAAAAGAGGGAAATAACCTATTAGGACTTTTAAGTTATGAATTTTATCTTTTTTTAATATTTAGTTTAATTTTATAAAGCTCTATCTGGAATCTCCCTTACTTCATAATTTTTATTTCTTCTAGTTTGGAGCAAAGGACTGCAATTTTAATTATCTATGAATTCACAACACAAACTTTGATATACTGTCTAATTTTATCGAATGTTCAGGAAGGAGAGTATAATTAATTGTGATAATAATATGTCTGGAAAATAATAAAAAGCGACCATAATCTATATTTTCTGAGACATTACATGCAAATATTGCTAATTAGGTGATTTTCAGTTTTCTAGTATACCCAGGTGCTAATTTTAACTCCATAGTTTTTAAAGTAAGAAAATGAGTATTTTTTTAATAGAAGAAATGACTATTTGAATCGAAGATAGTTCCTAACTTTTATTTGAATCCACAAAGTTAAATTGTTTTTGGATTAATAATCAAGGGAAGAAAAGATTAGACAAACATTTTGACTACATATTCTAATTTAGGCGTGGCAAAAGGTTATTTGAGCTGAATTTGGGAGGGTTAAAATGGGTTGAAGTGATAAATGAGTTATTACTTAATCCTGCTCATAGTTGGGCTGGATTAAAATGGACCAAAATAACGGCTCATAACTCAACCAGCTCAACTTGACCCATTATTTTTATAATTTTCAAACTTACATTTCATGATTTTATCTAATATTAAAGAAATCTACAAAATAAAGAAGTGACTATTCAAATTTTACAATTCGTTGTGTAGAATTTTTTTCATTATTGCTTGCAATATTTCAAATTTAAAAGTAAATATTAATTTTTTTTTAAAAATTTTCAGCCGATATTCTATACCTGCATTAAAACTTCATCTTTCGAATTTTCATCTCATAAGCCTCAATCTCCCTATCATGATTTTTTTATATAAAAAACTCAAACCCAAGACTAAATAAATTACTCAAATAGAAAGGATATGAAAATATATATATATGAATATTATTTCGATCTGTGAAAAAAATATAGATATTTATCATTGTTAGATTACCTATAGAATATTAATAATTTATGTTTATATTTAGATGATCTTTATGTTATGAGTTGCATCAACGCAACTTCGTACCTTACTCGTCCTTTAAATTTGTACTGATCTTTTTAAAACTGTTTTTTCCTTTACAAAGAGTAAGTAATAATAATGTTTCATAAAAAATAATAATTATA
>JACEIK010004935.1:0-11679 GCA_018107945.1 Datura stramonium
AAAAAGTAAACATGTAACAATATTGAAGATTGAAGTTGTTATCAAGTTGATGGAATTAATCAGGGAAGTGTTCCCCATAGATTCATAACTACTTTGGATTTTGCACTTTTGATCTACCCCAATACTTAACTTGTAGAACTGATAACATAGGTTCATCCAAATGACTGGTTTGTCCCAATTGGATGACCATACTCAATTACCGAATTAGGTTTATTGAGTGATTTCATTTTAACCATTATCAATTTATTCAAAATTAACTACCCAGCGACCGTAACTCAGGTTTTACAATGAACCATGATGTTCAAGGCTTTGTTGTTCTTCCCTTTTCCTAATCTTTACCTCTCTGGTTTCAAGCAAGTAGAGAATTTCGGCAAGTCCTAACATTATGCTCCATTAAGAAACATTTAAGAGGAATAGAAGACAATACAAGCATGCATATTGGTTTAGAATCACTTTGTTTAAACCCTAGTTTGTTAATTCATCATGGTTCCCACAACCCTTGTTGTGGAGGGTTTAGCCTCTCATGATTGTAAGAGAAGAATTAGCATTCATAGACAAAAATATAATTAGAAACTTACAATGATAATTGAAAATGAACCTACTTGATTATTGCAAAATTCAACTAAGAATAAGGAAAAATAATTCCAAGAAAGTTGACAAGGAAAACTCCAAAGTGTTTTTTATCTATCACAATCTCAAACTATTATCCAAGAAAGTCAAACTCCTAATTAAAATAACCTAAAAAGTATTTATACAGATAATTATAAATCTTTCCTAAATTAATAGAAAAATTGATAAAATTGTTGCTTCCTTCTCCTACGACTCGTAACAAGATTGTACCAGTCGTATCTTCTGCTCGTACAATGCCTGGCAGCTCTGAATTTAGTTAAGTGTTGGAAGTTGGTATGACTCGTACAATGCTCCTATGAGTCGTACATACTATTCGTGGTCTGAACCTATAATTTCTGGCATCCTCTGAATATTTTCGTGAGAGTCTCGATACGACTTGTAACTTTCTCTCACGATTCGTGGTTGCCTTTCGTACCATGGGATTTACCCTTGAACATTCTTTCTGAAGTTCACCACAGCTCCTTTACGGGTCGTAGGTAGTTGTCACAAATCGTGGCTCCTACCCATACCAGGAGACTAGTCAAGCGCAGTATCTTATGAAGATTTCCGCGACTGCTTTGGCACGACTCATACCAACCATTGCCTTAAGCATGTCTTCTGAAGTTTTTCATGGATCGTACCATCAAGGTGCAGCTCATACTAAGACCCGTACAGCTTATTTTCTGAACTCTTTTCTCTTCTTTCACAGATTTCAACTCCAACATGTAGATTCCCTGAAAACAAAGCAAAAGTGCATCATATTTGTATAAACATACCTAATACCATGCATATTTTCTAAATTTTAAGCGTCGAAAGTATTGTAAACCCACACCACATCAGTTTTCTCAACTCATCTGGTGCCATTTTATGTGGAGGTATGGAAATAGGTCGGGTACCTGGCACTAAATCTATGCAAAAATCAATGTCATAATCTGGCGGCATGCCGGCAAATCCATAGGGAATACCTCTAGAATTCATAAACTATCGGGACCGACTCTATGGAAAGACCCTCTGAACTGGTATTTCGAATATGAGCTAGATATGTTGAACACCCCCCGCTCTATCAATTTACAAGCATGAATATAAGAGATTAATTTCTTAGGAGCAGGGGTACAATTCCCTTTCCACTCCAACCTATATGAACGTGGGCCCGATATGGTGACGGCCTTAGCATAGCAATCCAGAATGACATGGTAAGGATACAACTAGCTCATCCCTAGAATCACATCAAAATTCACCATGTCTAAGATCACCAAATCTACTAGAGTATCAAAACCCATGAAGTCAACAATGCAATCACGACAAACCCTATCCACCACCACAGTATCCCTAATAGGAGTAGATACATGGATAGGAGTATCAAGCACATCACAAGCAAGATCTAATCCTAAAGCAAAAATAAGTAGACACATAAGAAAAAGTAGAACCAGGATCAAACAAAGCCATAGACATTTTGTCAGACACAAAAAGTTGTACCTGTGATAACGGCATTAGAAGCCTTTGCCTCGGGCCTACCCGGGAATGCATAGAAGTGGGCCTGATTACCTGCCTAAGAACCACCCCTATTGGGTTGTGCAACCACTCTCCCGAACTGATTAGCACCCTTTTCGGTCTGAGCACCTCCTCTACCTGTCAAGGTGCCACCTCTAACCACTGGCTGACTGCCCCTCCCTAATTGGGGGCGATCCCTGTTGAATGCACTCTGTCCCCTCCCGATAGGGGCCAGAGCTTGTGGAGCTGGGTGTGGAACAATCTTCCCACCTTGACCAAATCTGGGATACCATCTGCAAGTATGGCCATAATCTCCACACTAGTGATACATTTTCTCAATCACTGGTCTCTGAGTTAGAACTGACGAAATAGGATGAGCCCCAAATTCTGAGCGAACTATTTGGTTACTCTCGATTGTACCTGCTGGTCATGGAGTGGTCCCTAGCAGACCCCCAAATAAAACCTGCATGGCTGACTGAACAGGGCGTCTTGAGTAGCCCTAAGGTATCGAAGTCTTAGAAAAAGAGCAATTGTAAGAACCAACCTTCCGAGTCTCTTCTTGGAATTCTTCACATAACTATCCTGTTTCACCCCTTCTATGTTCTTCACATACTCCACTACCTCCTGAAAGGTCTTACCTGCAGAGACCATCTGAAGAGCTGATAGCTAAAGCCCCATATTCAAGCCCTTAACAAACCATCTGATCCTCTTTTCCTCTATGGGCAGTAAGGGAAGAGCATACCTGGATAAGGAGTGGAAATGGGCCTCATATGCTGCGACTGAAGATCTCCCCTTCTCGATGGTGGTGAACTCGTTCCCCCTCCTATCTCTTAAGGTACGGGGTACGTACTTCTCCAGAAAAGTGGAGTAGAACTAGGTCCAGGTCAATGGTAGTGACCCTGCTGGTCTGCACTCCACAAAATCCCTCCACCAGAGCTTAGCATCACCCATAAGCTGGAAGGTGACAAACTCTACCACATACTTCTCCACTGCCTCCCATTTTGTGGAGCCTCTCATGACAGTCAATTATGAACTCATAGGCGTCCTTTGCCTCAGTACCGTAGAAAGTGGGAGGGTTCATCTTGGTGAACCTCTAGAAAAAGTCATGTTCCTCTACAGTCATTATCGGTCTAGCTATAGGCCTCGAAAATATCACATCCTCTAACATATCATCACGTGGAGCCACTACAGCTGCATGTTGTATCCCTGATTGCTGCCCTGCAGGAGTCGCTGGCACTGCCCCATTACCCATGATGTCGCTCAGAAGGTTAAGAACCTAATCTAGGACCTCAAAGGATGCTGGAGTAGCTGCATCCTCTCCCTCGGTAGGAACCTCCACCTCCACAACCACCCTTTCTTGGACTGCTGGTGGTACGGGAGATGTTGTCCTCTCTCGAATTGGAGCAGGAGTGTGGATCCCTCCTTTAATCGTGGCAGGACTCCACCTTCGACCTTGATTCCATCCTCTGATGCGGTTGCTGCTATTGGCTCAAGTGCTCCCTCTCTATTTTTGCCTGCACGCGTTCTCACCATATATGAGAGAAATAAAGAAGAGTTGTTAGATATCAATCTGGATCACCATATACAAATTGGAATAAAGTAATTTCACGACAAGGAAAGAATAAAGGAGTTTCCCTAAAGTCCTACAGCCTCTCGAAGATAAGTTACGGACATCTCCGTACCGATCTATGAGACTCTACTAGACCCATCTTAGTGCAATGAGATCGACAAACCTAGAGCTCTGATACTCACTTTGTCATGATCCAAATGGCCGTGATTAGAACCCACACAAACCCCTGGTGGGTGGACCAACCAACCCCAATATTACCCCCAAAACTCACAACATTCAGTCTGAATATACACTTTTAAAAATAAAGGGACAAGCCATCAATATAACTTAAAGAAAGCAAAAACCAGCTCCTACAAGGTATTCCTAGAACCTGATTGTCATTGCACATTAATACGTCTATTCACAATGTCTAAGATTTATTCAAAACCAAAAATAAATAAATTATAAATGTCCAAATGAGAGATATCTTTGGAGGAGGAGTAGAATAACACATCTAGCATCGCTCACCTTTCAAATAGTTTGTTGTTGGTCTAAAGGTGAGGTCGAGATGAACTTCTGAGATTGTATTCTCAATTTGAAGGGTTCGAGTGACAATAACTCTACTGGAGCTTTGGCTTTCCTCAATGCTTTTGAATGCTCAAAGTCTGGAGAAGGGCAATTGAACTACTCTAGGGGAAAATCGCCTCTAGCTCTTGGGAGTTCGTGCTTTGGAAATAAAGGGGTATAACCCCTGAAATCCCACTTAAAATCCACTTTATGATTTATGTTGTCTATTGCAGCGAACCCGCTATGGAGGTCAGGACACGCTACAGAATATTTAATGGTTATTCTCTATGTCCATTATAGTGAGACTCCGACTGTCAGGACGATCTCGCTGCAGCGGTCCCCCGAACTAGTAGCTCCCAATCCTGCTATCAACCCACTCCCCAATATTAAAATTTTCACTATCTCTCATAATAACACCTTCATATCCTCAACCCAAGACATTTAAGGTATTCTAAACTTACTCCCCTCGTAATGATGTACGAATTGTTACAGGTTTGCAGGCTGCCTACTTTCCTTGGCACTCCACCCAAAGTTGTTTTTAGCTTGGTCACTCAGGAATTCCCACAAGTGCCATCCTTTAATAACTCTGCTATCATTTTTGGGAGGTGATGGTAGTCCCTAGTGTTTTGGTCGTGTTAACCGTGGTATTCGCACTATAGGTTCTTGTCACTAGATTTGAATTCGAGAGAAGAGGCCTTGAGGACTTACTTCTTTGATATCTCATATGGATGAGACCAGTTATGTTGGGATAATAATGAAACATTACTCCGAGAGTGGAGGTACTTCCCCGATAATATGCACTACCAGTTGCACAACCTCCTTGGTAGAGTCCTTGTCTCCCTTTTCTTCTAGATTAGGCTGACTTGGGGTAGATAAGCTTTCACCCCTGATCACCCCTTCTCCCCCACTTATCGCGTATGGCTCGTATCTCCATGATGCGACCTTCAGGTCAAACTATTGTGAAGGATTTCGAGAGGTCCTCTCGCTTGCGCACCATGAATCCTTTATAGATTTTAGCCCATTCCATGTTTGAGGCACCTTGCCAATGACTCTTCAATAGTCATCCTCTTTTCTAATCTTCGACACATAGAAGTTGTGAACATCTGCCTATGCCATGGCCTCAAATTCGGTCAGGCTTTCTTTCAACTTGAAATAGGTGATCGAACTCTCGGTGTTCAACCCCTTAGTAAAAGCATATGCTATCCAATCATCTAACACTATTAGCAGCAACATCCTCTCCTTCTAGAACCTAGCAATGAAATCCTGAAGCAACTCCGTGTTCCCTTACTCTATCTTAAAAATGTCATTGCACCTTCTTGGCTCTGGTATGAGCCCTGAGAAAACTATCAACCGACATGCTAAAAAAATCAATTGAGTTCTTGGGCAGGAGATCAAAGCTCCTCCAAATAGGGTTTCTCCAAACTTCTTCACTATCACGGACTCGGCCTCCTCCCTCATCAGGTATCTCCGTTGACAACTATTATGAAAAAAAGAAAATGCTCCTGAGGGTCCAAGTTTCCATCATACTTGGGGATATCAGGCATCTTAAATCTCTTAAGAATGGGCCTAGCCATCGTGTTGTCTATGTAGGGCACCTTGGCTTAACCCTTTGATCTGGATCTTTATAATGAGTGGTGCCCCCAGGATGCGATTCATGTGCGACTGCAACTCATCATATTGTGATTCCATCTCTTTCTTCAATAGCTCCACTACTACTGTCATAGCGTCCATGGGGGTTCCAAACCCATTTTTGATGATTGCACTTCCTCGGCCTATTGTCGTTCTCTACTTCATCATGGAGATCTCTCTTGTTTCCCCTTAGGGCGTTTGGAATGACTTGAGCACATTACTATGGAGTTTGTTCATCCTCCTGTCTTGGGCCTCCATCTTGGCCATCAACTCCTTATGAGGATTTGCGAGACCCTTAAGGATTCTCGAGAGGTTCTCTACACTAGCCACTTCCTCCTCCTCCTCCTCCTCCACTTTGGTAGGAGACCTGCGACCCCTCCTTTGTGTGTCCACATTGACCATGTCCGCATTTTGAAGATGATCTTCCTTGTTCTAGTAGGTTCACCCCCTAGATTTCATCATCCCTGGAGGTAAATGCCTAAATACATCATCTACCACTGCATTGTAGGCAACTAACTCGGTCTTCATCATGTGCCATAACCTATCGCTTGCAACGTAAAATACAACCAAGCTAGCAAAATAAAAAGGTTAAACCCACAGATTTGTTTTGACCCATGGTGAGTGCCTAATTGTTTACCCTAAATCAGTACTGTTAAATTTTTAGGGGGTCAAGAACCTGCATTTCAATTCAACCTTGTTTTAGATTCAATTTACTAGCAGTTTGCTTAGTAGTACACAATAGAAGTAAGCAATCAGAATGTAAACTAGTAAGACAGGGAAGAGAAAAGCAAATTTAGGTGTCTCCGGTGTCGACGCAAGCGAGTCCGATACCGTTGTCCATAGCTCGAGATCGAACATCTGAAACAACTTAAGCTAAAGATGAACAAATAAGAGAGTAATGCTTCCAGCCTAAGAAAATAGCGTGTTTCCAATATAATTGCTTTTTTGAGAATAGACTTCGAATCTCCGGTTGTACCCCGAAAGCTCAAAGATCGGACCCAGGAGTTGAAACGGGAAAATTTTGGAATTCATGTTGCAGGCATAGGACGAGTCATGGGACAACTCGTGAGGAGACCCCACGAGTCTTCAAATGACTCGTGGGTAGGCCTGGAATAAAGGAAGGATCGAGGTCCCCACGAGGGAGATAACGACTCGTGGCCAGTCTCCACGAGTCGTCATGTCACTCGTGGGGTGAGGTTAGGGTTAAGTTAGAAGAAGCTCACAGTGTACCTAATAGATGGGACCCCACGAGTCGTGGCCTGTCCCAACAACTCGTGAGGTGGGTTGTGAGCAAGCCTATGGGCTTTTAATTGAGGATGAGGAAGTGTACTTGACGGGCCACACGACAAGTCGTTGCCCGTCCTGACGAGTCGTCAGGTCACCTGGCAATTATTTTCTGCGAATTAGTAAGGGTCTTCTCATAATTTTCTAAACTCTTAAGGCCTAAACTATGTCGTTTTAAGGTTAGAATAGGGTCTTTAAGGTGGGTTAAGTCCCTAATGCATACCCATTACCATGCAAGAGCCTTTAGAGAGGTTTTAGGGAGATTCAAGGTCTTCTCCTACAAGTTTCCATCAATTTCTTTGTGGGTTTTCAAGGAACTTCCAAAATCAGTCCATCCCCAGGTATGTAGGATTTAGAATTGGTGAAATTCTTTCACACCCATGCCCAAATTTCGATTTAAATCATGAATTCTCCTATTCAAGTTCTATGGGGTTTTACCCAAATGCATGAAAACGTGATTTCTTTTTATGGGTATGATTTAATTGAGTTTTAATTATTGAATTATGAATGATGGGCACGTTTTATATTATTTTCTTTTAAATCATGTTTCAAGCTTTTTAAATCTAAAATGTCCATTGATGAGAGTTCATGAAAGTTATGATTTATGATGAATATTCAATATTTTGAGTTTATTGATGATGGAAAGGCATGATATCAAGTTATCCATGTTTATGAGCATATCTTTGAAAGAATTGAGTATGTCAAAGTATTGGGCAATGCCCACATGTTGAAGAATGATATACGATTTATGAACGAATTTCATGATTTATCGATTTATGATGTTGGTCGATGAAAATGGCCTCGATTCTTGGCTAAGCATGTCTTAAAGGGGATCAATGATGATAAATGTTATCTTTTAGCCAATGAATCTTAATGCATGATCTTTTGATTTACGTATGAGTCTATATGCATGTTTTTGGGAGTCGTGTCTAGCATCGAGCAGCCCGGCATTCAAAGGACTGCACCGGTGTCTCATAACCACGTGCCACTGTGGATTTGTAAATGATATAATGTATTGATAATGATCCCCTCAAATTTGATATTACGCCTAATGCACGATCCTCGCCTGGCAAGCCAGGGTCGGCTCTGCCCACTTGAGCGAGATAGTGGGGCATCATGAAAGGCTCTACCATGATGGTATCAGTTATGGCGAGTCCTCACATTGTTCCGCATGTTTTATGCATTGTTATATTATGTTATTGGATCAAGTTATGTTTTGATAATGTTTACTTGCGATTATGACTATGAACGCTTTATGAATGATTTCAAAGCCTTGAGCCTTATGTTTTCTTACAGAGTTTATGATATATGCATGATGTCCTTCTCCTATGTGTACTTATGAGTTTTATTTTATTTTTAAATGTCCGTTTTTCTTACCTTGCATACTCGGTACATTTCACGTACTGATCGCATACCTTCTATGTTGTATCGTTTCATGATACAAGTTCTGGATCTCAGGCTCATCCTCATCCTTAGTCTATCTCAGCTTACGTTCTTAGCTTATTGGTGAGTCCTCATGTTTCAAAGGCTATTTGACAGACTTTTATGTTATCTTATGTTTCAGTATTGTTTGGGTTAGTTGAGGATGTTGTCCCATCAACCCATCGTATGTAATAGAGGCTTTCAGACAATGTGTAGTATTCAGCTTATGTGTACGTCTAGTATTTTCTAATGTTACTCTATGATTACGTTTCCACTATGTTTTATGCTAAGTTTTCCGCTTTATTAAATGAGATTAGTTGTATGCATGTGCCATGGGTTGACTTAGGGTCTCTCGGGGTTTCTTGTCCCGTGTCTACGATCTGGGTGTACGTTCGGGTCGTGACAAACTTGGTATCAGAGCAATAGGTTTGAAGTGTCCTAGGGTGTCTGAAAGCTGCGTTAAGTAGAGTCTTTTTGATGGGTGTGAAATGCACCACACCTATAACGAAGAGGTTGCTAGACATTTAGGAAATGTTCCCTTCTTTCATGATTCTATGTCGTGCGATGAAAAAAATCCCTCCATCCTTCTAATTCGTGCTATTCGCAATTGCAGAATCATGGCTCCTAGAAGAATGAACGGAAAGAGGAATGAAAATGATGAAGGACACAGAGGTGGCCATGACCATGGGCATCAACAAGCCCCACCTGTTCAGGAGCCCCAGGCACTAGAGCCAGCTACCTACGCTGAGTTTCGGGCGGCTATTCAAATGTTGGCGCAGGCCTTGGCCGCTCAGGTCAACCAGCAGGCTGTTGCGCAGGTCCCACAGAATGGAAATGTAGCGGCAGCTTGGATTAGAGACTTCTTGAGGATGAACCCACCTGAGTTCACGGGATCAAAGGTGGATGAGGATCCACACGAGTTCATTGAAGGGATCTTGAAGGTCACTCAGGTTATGGGGGTGACAAACGTGGAGTATGTTTACTTGGTCTCTTATCAGCTAAAAGAGGTCGCTCATATTTTGTACAAGCAATGGAAGGACAGCAGGACAGCGGGAGCGGGCCCTATCATCTGGGATGAGTTCCATATGGCTTTTCTCGACAAGTTCTTCCCTCGGGAGATGAGGGAGTTGAAAGCAGCTGAGTTTGTGAACCTCAAGCAGGGAAAGATGACCATGCTAGAGTATTCACTTGAGTTCACTCGTTTTTTAACGTACGCCCCAAAGTTAGTGATGGATCAGAGGGTGTGGGTTAGCCGATTCATTCATGGTGTGGCTGGTTATTTAGACAAGGATTGTAGGACTGCTATGCTCCACCAGAATATGGACTTTCCTCACATAGTGTTGTACGTCCAGCAGATGGAGGCGGCTCATGTGAGGGAAAGGGAGGCAAAGAGGGCTCGGAAGGACAGCCGTAGGTTTTCACATCAGAGGTCCGGCGGTGGCTATCGTCCACAGTTTCAACAGAGATCACTAGCCCCAGCACCGTAAATATTAGCACTATATATGCAATACATAGTGATGGTTTTCCAAAATTACGATATAGTGGCACTTTTGATTTTGTAGAAAATATATCCAAATTCAATATCCAACTGTGATTTTGTTTGTTGGCGCATTGTTACTTGCATTTATTGATTTTTCAGATGCCCGTTGCTTCTCGTCGGCTGCTTTCATTTGGTTCACTGGTGTTGCTAAGACTTATTTTAGTGTTGTTTCTATTTTGTTTGTTGGAGTTTTGCTCTTTTTTGCTCTATTTTCCAATGCTGGTATTATTGTGTTTCGCCAAAATTGTTGCTCCATTATTGCTTTTTTTTTGGGCCTATTTTGAATGATGTTTATGCTCACGATTGGGTTCTCCGTTTATTGTGGATATTATTTTGATCGGAAATTTTCTCTATTTCTCATCCCAAAATTCAAAAAAATTTCTCTATTTCTTATTGCCCACCAAGAAGAAGAACCCATAAATCGTGAGAGACCTCTTTTATCTCCTCTAATATGTATATTTTTTGCTGATGATACAAGTGTATCACATAAAATATAATGGCATATAAATTTGTGATGGATGGATTAGTTTCTGGTGATGATATAAGTGTTATTTTGGTGATGATTGTAAAGTATATTAAAGTGTATGTAGGTTGATCCTATACCACGCAATTTAAATTAACAGAGATATTTGTATGCACGAGGATACAATGAATTTTTCTTGCGTGTGAATATAATATATTTTGTCTATATACGAATATAATGTATTTTATTTGCACAAGTATAGTATATTCTGCTATATTTTAAAATAAATTATTATTACATTTTATAAATATACAAACTATTGCTATATTTTATAATTAAGGATAAATTATTGTTATTTACAAAAACTTCTAAAAAATTAAATTTTGTTGGGCTTTGTGCTGCAAATGAGAAGATCACTTTATTATCCAAAGGGGCAAATAGCCGTATTACAGACCGTACTAAAGAAGAAAATTTTTCATAATTAGCGCCACATAATAAAATAATTACGTAAAGTAGCACGTTTTATTTTAATTACATAAAATAGTGTATTTTTTATATAAATTAATGAAAACCCTGAATATACTCCTATAACGACGCCATTTAATATTTTTTAACCGAACTAGCATATTTAGTGGGAGTAAATCATTCTGTATTTTGATCTCGACTGTTTTTTTTCCTTATCTAGAAATTTTAAACAATTAATCATATCTGTAGAAATTCTTATCTTCAAAAAAGTGCAAATTTTGGAGAGATTTTTATTGAAAATATACTGATACATGGGCAACAAAGCAATAATGGGCAAAGATTCTCTTAATTGATACACAAAGCAATATAGGTAGTTTACATTCATGTGTCACTGAAAATATTGATATGTACTAATAACAATTGGTACAAATGTATTGATACACATAAAGCTATACATTGGTGCATAACAATTATGAAATTATAAAAAATCCGATACTGATACATGTATCAAAAACTTATCCACCGAAATGAAAGTTATGTGTTTCACTGAAATATTGATACATACTAATAAGCATCAAAAGATTTGATACATATACAAAATAACACTAAAACACAATATCATTAATTTTAATAGTAAAAAAAACAAATACAAAATCAATG